>JAKWJA010002495.1:8492381-8744883 GCA_027704765.1 Solanum habrochaites | reverse complement strand
CTCAAATACTTATTATAGAAGAGTCAAAAATATTTATGTATGAAAAAAATTAAAATATACCTTAAACTTTGATATAGAATAATATATATCCCCTAAATAATTTTTTTTTAAAAATGAAAAGTAAAAAATAAATTGAAAACTAATTTTTTCATTTCCGTTAAATGAAGGGTATATGTGAGCTCTTTGTAACGGCAGGGGTATATTGTGATCCGTTTGTATAACAGTAAGGATATATATGAGTCACTTTCATAACGAGGATATACAGCTCCAAATAACAAAACAAATTGAGGGTATATCAAACCCTTTTTTTTCCTATATACTTACATACCTATACGGACAGAGTTTAGGGTGTAAGGATATGCTATGTGGGTTGATGTGCTATGAATAGCTAGATAATTAATGTGTATAATATTGATGAAACTAGTTTTTTTGTGTACTTCCATTACGGAATTCTGTGTTGACTACTCAACATAAAAAATAGAAAAATATGTTTTAAAATATTGTCTCCATATACAAACACCACTCTTAGTGTCCCATTCCCTTTCTTGATTGTATTCATTCAAAGAACAATCAATTAAATATGTAATTAATCTCATCTGTCGTGTATCGTTCAACTCATATATTAATTATAATTATAACATAATGTAACGAAATAAGCCCTAGTTTTGTTTTTTATGGCATTGACTTAATAGTTCAAAACAAATAGTCCATTGTCTTCATATTTAATTAATGAATTTGATTCTTTAATTTTAATTAGGAAATATGAGCTTCAAACACTATTTTAAGAGTCTCTAGCAATATGATCAAATGATAAAATATGATATCTATATTGACCATAATACATCACTTAGTTACCTTCCACTCAAAGTCTAATTGTCAAAACAGAACAAAATTTAAATCTTAATTATCAAATTCATCTTAATTTTCAAAATTCATTAAGTTTTCAACTTATTGAACAAACACTTTTTTTTTTTATTTTTGAAAACAAAAATACGTTTAGGGATTAGGTTGGTATAAGGTTGGCGTGGAGGGGGGCACCGGAGTAGGGTATTTTTTTTAAAAAACAATTTTTTTTTTGTTATTGAAAAGCAATAATAATTGTGCGAGTCGTGATGGAAATTTGAGGGGGGGGGGGTGGGTTTACTTTTTGAAGAAAAAACATTAGGGCCAGGTCCGTGAAGTGGAGGGGGGGGTTCTTTTTTTTTTAAGCATTTTTTTTTTTCTTTTCATTAGGGGTCGTTGGTGGAAGGGTTTGGGGGGGGGTCGGGATAGGGGGTAAAATTATTTTGTTGTTTGTATTTTTTTTTTTGGAAAACAAAAAATATTAGGGCTAGGTTGGATAGGAGGTGTGGGGGAGGGGGTTGTTTTTATTTTAAACAATATTATTTGTATATTATTTGTTTTTTTCAAAATCAAAAACAATTAGGGGTCTTTGTGGAAGGTGCGTTGGAGGGGTTCCAGTGGTAAATTTTTTTTAAAAATACTATAAATAGAATAATAATAATAATATAATAATATATATATATATATTATTGTAAACCCAAAACATCGGGCTAGGGTGGGTGGAAGCTGGGATGGGCCGGCGCCCGGGGGTAGTGTGCCTGTGAGGAGGGGTAATTTTTTTCAAAAAAACAAATTATTTATGATTAGAAATAGTTTTGTAATCCATTTTCACTCAATAATAGGTAGCAACTCTATATGTAAGTCTAATCAACCATTTCCCCACCCCTTATTCATTCATGTGTTGGTCACCATACATCACCGAACAAAGATTAATTGATTGAGAGATGTAAACAAAGTAATAATTACTTCTGAGGAACCGTCTAAAAATAACATTCAACCAATAAAATATCTGAATATTTGAGTCTCAGTCAACACACTTCCATTATCTCTCTTTTTAATTGTTTTTTTTAATCTATCTGGTAAAAACATCTAAAAGGAAGTAATAACTATCTTAATGTATTCTGGAGTTATATTTTGATGGATTCCAAAAAATGCATTTTTAAAATTATTGACATGGTGGACTTTCTACTTATCCTTTAATTTCTACATTTTAGTTTTCATCATTTTAGTGTTGATTTTGTCCACCAATTTCAGCTATCCAGTCATTATATTTTTATTTATCTAGTTACAAATGAAGTTTGCAATCAATTTTTAAGTGTAATACTGTTTCAAATCCACCGTAATTTTACCGAATTTCTTTTGTTGGGTGTCTGGAAAACATTTGCATTTATGGCGTGTTTGTTACGAATACAAATATTTTTTCAACAACGCCTAATTTATTTTTTTATTTTTCTGTTTTGTTATGAAAAAAACACTCTCACTTATTTTTATTTTTTTTATACTTTAGAGCCAATCTTCTCGCCGTGTCCAACGGCGTAGAGGTATGTGTCCTTTGGGTGGTGGCGATGAGATAGTAGTAGGCAGTGAAGACATCACGATGGTATCCCACTTTTTTCCAAAACTTGTTTTGCTACTTTAATTTCACATTCTCATTTTTATCTATATTTTAGAGATATTTGTAACAATCTTATGACTAACCCTAAACCGACTAAACATGATACCTACCCGAAGGCAATACATTCTATATCATTTTAATTTATTATTTGAACGATTTTTAAATTTTGAAATTAAATAGTTTATTTTTTATAGTCAATTTTCATATATCTTTTTAAATATTTTGGATTGTCAATTATTGTAACTTATATTATTTTGCGTATTTATATGTTGAAAAGAAAGAAACCGGACGGATTGAAATATGTCAAAAGGAATAACCCAACACAGTTGCCTACCTGAACATGTCCAATGCGCAACTTCCTTGCTTTTCAAAAGTTAACAAAGAGACAATTTATCCATTTTTTTTTAAAACATGAATATTTCATGCGTGTAAAGTCCAATTAAACTAAACTATTTGACTCTTAAAAAAAAAATGTGGTTACAGCATCAATTGAACCAATACGTATATGCGTATCGGATTGAATGAAAAAAAGTGATGCCACCTTGAAGATAATTTTAATAAAAATATGTATGTTACTATTGTAAATGTTTTTTAAATGCGTGGTGCAATTCATCAAGTTTCATTTTCATTTGAATATAAAAAAATACATAGTCAATCATTGCGTAAGCTACACCTAAATAGTTTAGGTTTTAGACCGAGACTTTCCAAATTAAGATAGTATTTAATTGGAATAGGAAAATATTTGAGTAATTATCGAGAATGAATTGTCATGATTCCTCTTTAAATATAGATAATGATATATTAAGATGTCATACTAAAACAAATCAACTCCAAAGTACGAGTATTAAGTCATAAGTCGTGTTTTGAAATAACAAGATTAAGATAGAAAACCAGTATTTTGAATATGAATCATGATCATTTGCCTTTAAGCCAACAGTACCACAAAAATCAACAACAATCTTTCTTTAAAATGAAAATAAATAATTTATGAATAGAGCATCATTAATGCACATTTAAGCCTACCAGTTTGGAGTAATCCAAGTCAAATTATGGTGGCCCAAATGGGGATCTTTTTACAAGAAAATATTTTTCTTTCTTTTCTTTCGTCTCTTTGAAAAGAGTAAAAAAATTATTCAGGAAAATGATTGATGTATTATTTTAAAAGAAATAACAGGGATCGAATTGTAATGTGTTAATGTTAGATTTATTTATTTGTTTAAAATGGAAAAGAACCTAAAATAACCCCGGCGGTATTGGAAATTATCCAAAATTTACCCTCCATCTACCTATATGTGCTTCAAATACCAACCTTTCCATCCGCCAAAATACTGTTGTCATCCACCTTTGATTCCAACAATCACTTATTTGCGTTTTAAAATTTAAACGATTTATTATTTTTTTAAATCTGTGGCACTCAACTATTTTGTGTCAATTTAACTAATTGTATAATCTAATAATTAATCCACTATGCCACTACCCACTCACATCCCGAATTACACCCACCAAATAATAAACAACGTTTTTTTGTTTTTTTTTTTATATTACTAAGTGGCAACAACCTCCATGACTGTTGTTTTAAAAATTTGAGGCAAAATATCTATAGAGTTAAATTATCATACATTCAAAGTGTCTAAAATAAAAAATTACCGATAAAACTAAAAGTCACTTTTCATCTTAATTTATCTTTTGTCATTCATCGCAATTATGGGATGTTATTTCATAGATATGTTTTTTTTAAAAATATATAAAGGTTTAAAAAAAACAATCATAAATATATTTATAAAATTATAACAACTAAAAAAAGGCATGAATAAGTCGGGATGTACTACTTCTTGCAATCATATTTCGAACTCACAATTGGAAGAGAAATCCTATTGAAAGTGTCCCCCTAAATAAGCGGCTCAAGTTAATTTAAGGGGCTATGTTGTTTTTTTGCTTCTATCGATTCGAACTCGAATAATTTTTTCATGTCATGTTCAGGAATCCTATATTTCGTCGTGTGTGTAGTAGTGTTTATCACGATTTGGATATTCTAATTGGTTTATTAATTGGTGGGGTTTAATTAGTAATGGTGGTATTGTTGTTACACAGTATATTAAATAAATTAAATTAGCCCATATTTGAGCTCCACGTATATTAAAAAAATATTTAAATATTTAATTTAAAATCGTTTAATCAATTTTGAATCCAAAGGTGGATGACAAGATTATTTTGAGCAATAGGTGGTGAGAAGGGCATTTTGAAGCCCATAGGTGTATGGAGGGTAATTTTGTACTATTGCAAATACTTGATGATATTTAGAGAGCCATTTTTTTCGATAAAAAATTACTTAAGGCCAAAAGTGGGATAGTAATTCACCATTTCTTTACTAATCTAAAACCTTTCATAATTTAATTGTTTTTTTTATAATTATTACCTAATAAAATTATTTTTTTTATATTATAGTTATATATAACATATCAAATGAAATAAATTGCTTTTTGGAAATATTTTGGCAAAATTTTTCATGAGTCATTTTTAACTATAAATCAACCAAATGTATATGGGCTAAAATGGATTTAGTTGAAATGAGCTGAGCTATTACCTCTACTACCAGCCATTTTATTTTTCTTTTACAGTTTTTATGCTGCATCTCTTAACAAATATATTTAGGTTCATTTATTTATTAATACGTTTTGAATATAATATCATCAAAACATTATTATGTATATATAAATTGAGATGTATGACTTTTGAGTATGCATCAATATTAAGCTTTTGTATATATTAAAAAAAATAGATATTAAATAGCTAACCGATTTTTTTGTTTTTTTCATTAAGTATATAAAATCTATCATTATTTACACTAATAAATATAAATATTAAATAATTCTAGTTTTAATCTAATATATCAATAATACTTTGAAAGAAGTTATATTTTTGCTGGTGGATGCAATATATTAACGATGATAATTTCTTGAGTGCGTAATATAGAAGTTGGTTGTTGTGTGTGTTGGATGATGGGTTTGTGCATCTAGTTAAAGGGTCTATGGCTGCGGTAGTAGTTAATAGGGTCAATTGCAGGTGGTAATATCCGTGGCGATTCAAATTATATTTATGGTGGACGATAGGATCTAATTATAGTGGGAATCAAGTCCTTGGTCTTGCAATAACTTAGAACACACTTTCTTTCAAACATTATTGTGCAACATACTCATCAATTAGTCATCCTATTTTTAAAAATAAAAAGGCCTTGATCTCAGGTTAAATTGTGACACGATGTATATGCTATTGGTTTCAATCATATGCACTGTCATACTGCCTTATCGTATAGTGAGGGATTAAGTCGTTTAATGAGCAGTGATGATTTTAATTAGATTGGAGGTGTTTGTGTCGCCACACCGTGTCGGTACGTAATACTATCAGTTAATCTTTGACAAAATTATTTATATCAAGATGTCAAGGTGATTTTGAAGCTTATATTTAAAGTAATTGTTTTAAAATAAAAAACAAAATATTAAGATTTAAAACATAGATTGTTTGACTTATTAAGTTATTAGGTGCCTTACCTATTCGAGCTATATGAATCTAGTTAGAGGGTCCAACGCTAATGGGTCAAATTAGGTCTATGTTAATATACTGATTTGAGGCCCAAACTAAGACCATCTCTAACCCATCTATATTTTACTCTCTATTCTCTATATTTAGAAAGTAAAATAGAGAATGAGTTCTCCAACCACTCTCTTATTTCCTCTTTATTTCTTCAATTATAGGAAGTGAATAGTACTTTTTCAAATTTACGAAACGACTATTCCTTCTCTTTTTACTTTGATTAGTATAATAATATTTCTAATTATATTACTGATTGAGTTGTTTAATCATTTGTAATATTTTCTAATGGTAATAACAATTTAACCATTTACTATTTGCCTGATCCAAATTGCTATTTTTTTGCTATCCGTTATTTATTTTCAAAGAAAGTTACTTATATTTAACTTAATTTGATTTTCATTATTTATTTATAATAATTTATTTAGTTAAGGTCTCTACTATTTGTACGTATTTCTAAGTAATAAACAATCTAAATATTATTGATAGGTATTATCTGTCATTCTGAACATAAACAAATTTTCTAATTTTATTATATTTATTTTTTGTGTCATTTTGAACATGTAATTAGATTATAATATTTCCAGTATGAAGTATGCACAAATTTATATGATAATTTAATAATCTACGTTTTTATGTTATATGATAAACTATAAACTGACACTTTCTAAAAGCTGAATTTTTTTCTGCAAAGATTCAAAAGTGAAAAATGGAATTTTGTAAATTAGTACATAGAAAAGTTTTAGCTATACATAAAAGTAAGGACAAAAAATGTTTCTTTTTGAACTCCATAATACATTAATAAACATTTATTCGAGAGTAACATATGGGGCTTGAAAGTTGAGTAATTTATGTAAAATTTATAATTAAACAATAAATTTTAACGATAATACAATATTTTTGAGGCAATTCATAATTTCATCGTTGATTTTCACTTTTATTGAATTGTTACGTAATATGTATTCTATATATTTAATCTAATTTATGTTTTTAAAATAAAATATAATTTTATATTAATGAAGAATTTGAAAACAAAAAAATTGTATTACATAAAAGTATAGAGTGATTATGCAAAAAGAAAAATATTTTATATTTATAAATAAGAAAATAAGACAGGAAATAGAAATAATAATATAATATTGAGAGGAGAGAAAAATTCTTTTGTAGAGGATAAATTAGAGAATTTGGGTTTAAGTTTGTATCTGAAAAATAGAAAACTCTATATTTGGAGATTATAAAATTAGGTTAAAGTTTTGGAGGGAGATGCCAACGTAAAATAGAAAAAAAAAAGAAGAAGACTAAACATTTTAATGTGTCAAGACCAAATGTAGTTAAGCTCAACTAAGGAAAAATCAAGTAGATGCAACATTGACTTTGACCTTTTGAGCAACTTGATGACTCATTGGGCGGAGCCACCCGTGCTTGGTGTTAAAAAATTACACCCCTTTCACCAGAAAATTACTTGGTATATACAACTAAAATTTTGATTTAACAATATATATTGAGTATTGACACTGGGGCAAAAAGTCTAAAAACAATTGCAAGTTTTTCTATTGATAAAGGGTTGCAAAAGAGTTCTTCAGGTTGTGAGTTCACGAGGCCAAAAAGAACATACTTCTAATGAAAATTGTGGCTCCTCAATTATATATATATATATAATATATTATATATATATATATATATATCTATTATATGAACTCATTAGTGGTGAAATGGAGGTTCTAGAGAATTTTTGAAGGGTCAAGAAGCTAGCATATAATACTAAATTCATCCCATTAACTAAAGTATGACGCGTCTTAATTGGACGTAAACCTCAAACTTAAGCATAGCTTGCGAATTTCAGATTTTTCCCTTCGCTTTCAATTTAGTTCTTTTGAAACTTCAAGATATTATTGCTATGTACTTGACACTTGGTCAAATAATTTTTAATTCTTGGAAAAATCTCACTCACTACGATAAATGTTTCGAATCTTAGGTTCAAGGATTTTTTTCGGTAAAGTGTTACACATGACGGTCCTGCAGCATAGAGGGGCTAACCAACGATGTGTAAGTCTTATTTTGAAATTTCTTGATAATAAGGCAGAGTATATATTTTTATTATTATTATTTGGAAAAAGAAAATCTTATTCGCAAATCATTGTTATATTTTAATTGAATTATATTTTGTGTGTCCAACACCAATCAACACTATAGGAGATGTTTGGAAACCACCACTAATTGAAAAATTTGTGTAATTATAAGGGTAGTATTACCAGCCTATTCATTACACATTTTCAAATATTTTACGTTGGACTTGTTTGTTGTTGGTCAAAGTGTAAGTAATAAATTAATTTTGGTGCACAATTGCAATCATAATGTTTCTATTAATTTAAGAATACAAATTAATCATAGAACATCAAATTTATATTAAGACAACTAAGAGAGCTCTCCCCTTCTGTTGCTTCCCTCTCCTCTCCTCATCTTCTCTTTTTTCCCCTCTCTGCCTTGCCCCCCTCTCTGTTTCTTCCCTCCTCTTGTCCCCCCCTTCCTTGCTTCTGTTTTCCCCTGCTCTCTCTTCCTTCCCTTCCTCCTCCGCCCCCCGTCCCCCTCTCTCCGCCCATCCTCCCCATCCCTGTTTTCCCCCCGCTCCTCTTTCCTCCCTCTCCCCTTCTTCATTTCTGCCCCTTTTGCCTTCCTCTCTCCCGTCTCTCTCCCTCTTCCTGCCTTGCCATCTCCCGTCTCCAAAGTTACTCCGGCTAAACACAAATGAAATTGAAAATATCGCATAAGATCTAAATCCAAAAATAATGTAAAGTACTACTCTTATGTCCATTTCAAACGTACATAACGTATATAAAAATCTGATTAAAAAGAACAGAACAAAACGCAATCTATAGCCCATTTAAAAATTAATTTTCCTCCTCATTAAATAATAGAATTTAATGAATCATTCTCTAATGAAAAAACATATAGAACAAATAATACAATAGATAATCGAAAAATCTCATGGAATCACAAGAAATTAAATATTGAGAATGAAAAGGAAATTAAATATAAGCAATATAACACAATAGATATAAATTTTTTGGAATGATAAAAATAAAAAAGATAATTAAAAAAAAATATATAACTAAATAAATAAAAACAAAAAACTAAAAAGAAGAAACTAAAGGAATCCAACTTTAATTACCCCTGTATGTCCCATCAACCATGGACATGATTACACTCGTCTACTCCACCAAGACAGTCAGCCTTCAACCACAAAACCCAACTAAACTAAAGACATGCGAAAATAAAGCAATAAAGACAAAAGATTAGTGTACTCATTCGATAGTAGCCAACCCCCAACCCTGATTGTACAAGTTACAAGGTCACTAAAGTAAAAAGCGCGAATGAAAGATATTTATCTCATGTCTTGTTTCTTCAAATAGAACAAACATAACATAAAGAAAAAAGGGATGAACAATAAACTACCCTCTCAAACGTCCTTCAACACGCCTCAGATTAGAAAACGAGTAATCATACAGACTGGGCTCTGAAACTACACAAGTGTAGAAGCGAGTAGTGAGTACCAACCAACAAAATACTCAATAGTACCAAATGTCAAGGCAAACAACTAGAAAATATGACTCTTTTCATTCCCAACTGACCTCCCTTACACCTACACTACATAGATTTTACTAACCCCAACGCTAATAATTGGATAACAATACCACATTCACAGTCCTCATAATCATAACTCAAGTTGTAACTATCCATAGTCACAGACCACATTTCATCAAGGTAACATGTAAAGATAATCACAAGGTCAGTACATAATCAAAAATATTGAGTTTCATAAAAGCACATTAATCAATATGAGGCAGGACCAAATATCAGGATCGTTTTCATGTCACAATGGTCAATTGAAACTATAGAACCTCTCATATATCATTACTCATCTTATAATTGCCTCGACATCATTATCATTGTCTCTATCTTATGGAGATTACTTATTTGCATTGTACTTATGTCGTTTGATGAGACATGTGATGGTTATATTATGCAGAGGTCATTTTCGACAAGTAATACTGGATTTTGAGATTTTTTTGGCAGTGTTATTGATGTCGAGGTCATTTCCGGCAATATTATTGATGTTGAGGGTTTTTTTCATTTCAACCCGTGTTATTGATTGTCCGAGTTCATTTTCCATCAACTCAGCAATTCAAGCCCAATAATTCCTCAACTATTTCATCATCAACACATTAGGACTCACAACAAGGCAAAGGCAAATTCACAAGTAACATACTAGTGACGCTCCAAATCTGGCAGCAGCTCCGCGATGGCTCTGTGTTACGGAGTGAATACGGACCTCACTTTTAGAAGGAAAAATATTCTGACTTCCAACTTATTTAGTTTATCTTCTAAGTGTATTTTAGTCCTAAAAATCCTTACGAAGTCATCTAAATTACCTTAAACGTGTCGAAAAGTAAGTTTTCATTATAAAACCTCTCATTCACTCCAAAATTTCTATGCTCAAGAACTTCAAGAAACATTAAGGCTAAGGTTCATCTTCTAAGAGTTTTTACTTCAAGATTTTTCAAGAACACTGTTCTTCAATGTATGTGATGTTTTACATAGTAATGGACTAGTTCATCCTCACGTCAATCATGTAGTTCTTCCATTAATTCATTCTTAATGTTGATTTATTGAGATTCTTGATGAAGTTCTAGAGATTTGAGCCTCATTATTTAATAATGGAGTCTTGTTGAGTTCTTGGGGTGAGGGTCTTGAGAATGAATGTTGTCTTGATGGATTTTGTGTGTATTTTTCTAAAACATTTTGGGTTTATAAAATTCGTAAAATTGGCAATGGAATTGCATTGGGTATTGAATCGAGTTTGGGAGACAAAGATAGGAAAAAAATATGTGCCCATGTCCTGCGTTGCAGAAGAGTTTGAAGTTCACATCACCCGGATAATCATTCCCTCTTCGTGTAGCAGAGAGGACGCAGAGAGGATACAAAATGCTCTTTCTCAGAACTTATTTTTGCAACAAAAAAATAAATCATTCTCTGCGTCGCGCCGGTGCTTTTCGATTCGTGTCATCAATATCTTATTGTTACTAACTATATAAGCCTTCATTAGTCATTGATAGATCCTATATTCTAATATTATCTCTTAAGTTCGCATTTCAAATTAGAGTAAAGTTAAGAAGAAAGTTCAAGAGATTTGTTTGATTCAAACTTGAGACTTCTTTTGAAATTGATTATAGTTTCAAACCAAGTCTTGAGAATAGTTGTATTCATGAGCTTTTATATGGTTATTGAGGTCCTCTAGTTGAGTCATTCATGTCCATTATTCCGCATGAACCCTAATGAATTTGTTACAATATGAAGCATCCTTGAGAAGTAAAATCATTGTGTTTCAATCAAGCTGAGCTTTTAAAACAGTTTTTAAAGGTTCAATTTCATAAACACTTAAGAGTTTTACTGTTATTATATTAACATACGTAACTTATGTACCTATGTTGATTATTGACTTGAAGAAGAAGTTCATAATCATATTTCAAGAATTAAACACGTCTCATGTTTCGAAAAGTATTTCATCAATAAGGAGTATATTCCCTTGTATGGGTACATGATCATAAATTATATCAATCTTTTGGGAGTAGTATTTCCCAATGATGTGGATTAGAGTCTCTTATGATTCAGAAGTCCCATAGAAATACATAGTCACCGCATGATAGGATATCATTAATTCTTCATCCAGTTCCTCACTTCCTCTAAGAAGGCCAATTAGATGGATCCATAGTCACAATATCATCATATACCCAACAAAGTATAGGATGGCCATTAAAACGTGCGGCGAAACATTCTCTAATTGCTAGGTTCATAGTAGTGGTTATCGTTAGAAGAAACTCCCCACAGGTAAATTATATTATTTCATTTGTTACTTGTATTTAGTTATAAAGTTTTAAATGAATTTTCATATCATAATCATGTATTGGTCCAGTTATATTACATTCAGTCATTCAAGTCAGTTTATTTTTTACTCTAACCTTTTCTCTTACTAATACATTCAATGTGTTAACGTCATTCAATCTGCATCATCTTATGATGCAGATACAACTGCTCGGGATCATCATTAGATGTTTTATTGAGATCACTATTCACTCACAAACAGTTTTTATGAGGTCTCCTTACTTACGGGACACTCCATTTTCATTCAGCTTAGTAGTACTAGCCGTTTCGTGGGTCTTTTCCCAACTTCTACCTAATATTGTTAGAGGCTTTATAGACACGTTTTTCTCAAATGTTTATTATAACTAGGACTCTGTTAAGTATTTGTAAGACTTATTTTAAGATTTTGGGAATTTTCTAAGTATTCCCACCTTTTAAAGAACAAGCCTCCCGTGTATTATTTCTTGTCATTTAAGTTGTAGCCCTGCCAGGGGAATGCTTGGGGATCAAAATGTCCTTGAGTGCCAGTGCGGATAGGGCGTGAGCCCGGTCGTGACCAAGATAAGATAGTACTATAATCACTTTGAAAGCCAGTCTATGTTGTTCCATTAAATGTTAAATAATTACTTTCTTTTAATATCCTTGAACCTCCTATTTGAATTAAAACTATACTCGCTATGAGCGTACGAATTTTATCAACAAACACCTAATTTTTTATTTTTTATAAAATTATGGACAATGGTCCATTTATTTCTTCTAAATAATACACAAACAAGACAAAAAATAGCCCAACTTAGACCAAATGCCAAATATCCCAAATAAGTAAATAAAATGATAATTCGGTCTTGATAACCAAGAACTTAAGATTCCCTAAAATAGGTTTTTCTAAAGAAAGCTCTACATTTCTCACTCTCCTGTACTCTAAACTACCCCTAACCTCTACCGCCTTCCATGGTTTCTAGAAGAACCCTTCAACCTTTGTTTGCTTTTGCTTCATCTCGGGTCCTAAACATTCTTCATTTATATGAAAAGGAGCATATATCAGCTCGTAAAGGTAATCGACCTAATTTGTTATTCACTCACCAACTAAGTTAACCCCACTCTTTCTTTGTATATTGAAACCCGATGGAGGGGTTTTGGGTTCAAGATTAACTTTTTTTGTTGGTTTGACCATAAACTCCTTTTTAGAGTCATGAGGTACATGAACACCATATTTTTTAAAACTCTAGTAATAAACCAACTCACAGGACCCACTGACCCCTAAGTTCAAAATGAAATTGATGGTGAAAATTTCATGCTCCAAAATCAGCTAAATTCAATCACTTAATAATTCTCAAATAAAGAAATTACATCTAATTTTCCTTAGGGACTTAGACTACATTTCCCCAATCCAAATATATTTTTTGTGTAATTGTAAATCTTGTTACCAGATGTGTCGATCCATACAATTTGGAACTCTGGATATGGGCATGTTCCAATTTCAGAGCCCTAGTATTTCTAAATATTCTTCACACTTGTATACTATTCTAAAGATAGAAATTAAGACTGCATATATATCATGTTATCCTATCTCTATGATGTATATCTTGGATTATAGTTGGTTGATCATGTATGTGGTCCTCGTCTTATGTTGGAATATACCTATGGTTCCTCTCCTACCAAATATGATATAGTGTTGCTGCTAGTGATTTTTTTATACATCTGCCATAGTAGATTTGCCAGTACATTGCCCGTTGCCTATTCCAGCTCCGCATACCATCCAGTGCTACATGAGTAAACCAACTAAGCATCTTATGCCATATATATTTTGAGTGTAAATAGGTGAAAAACATGTGCTAATGATGTATTTCAATTTCTATCTTGCATAATGAATATACAACTTCATCAATAATTCCCCAGTTGCTTATCCTGTCTTTGTGTAGTAGCCATATAGTACAGATACCCATTTTAGGATTGCTAAATTTTTGCAATCAATTTTCTCACACGAGACCTGTTGTACTCAACACCTCACTTTCTTAGACATTTATTTAATTTGACCTCTCTCCCTCCATGATTTCAGGTACTTGTAACACCTCTCTTCAAAGCCATTTACTGCCTTGAGTTATTTTCTTTTTATTTACAAATCCACGAGGCTTGATTGACCTTTACCTCCCCATAATTTTCCTACCCTTTATTTAAAGATATGACCACAACAGCTATAATTTTACATTTTTGTTAGCGGTTTTCCCATATTTTTTTAATACAGTTCCTCGACGGTCGTACCACACATATATATCGCTGACATTGAGTCTTCTAGCATCCTTTAGCCAACAAATTATTTTCGAAAATATGAGTGCTTTCCCTTTATCTGTCTTCATCATACACCTAAACCTTTTTCACATAGATACTATTTTTTGTAAAAAAAAAAATTGGCATTAGGAAGACTTGTGACTAGAATCCTTACATGGCTGATAAGACACTATTATCCGGTGAGGTCCCCTTCCGCTAAGACAAAACTTAATTATGAATCATTAGGAATTGGACAAACAACAATACTAGGTTACATTTTAAAATCCTAATCAAATCATGATAATCCTCATTGAAATCACCTAAACCAAACTCTCAAAGTCCCAAAATCAAGTTATAATCTATGAAATTATATTGGGGAACAAAACTATTGTTCAGCTATGTATTTTTGACAAATCAAAGAATCTTTACACCAATGAGCTCGCAAAGCAAGAAAAATTACATAGAAGTGGAAGAAACCTCGCAGGTACGAGGTTTTAGAAAGTGACTATCCTCAGGAAGCAGAACCCTAATCGCATATGGAACATTCTCTGAAGAAAACAATAAGTCTAAGGAGTGTAGCTGAACAAAGCACCAACCTATCCCCTAAGCTCATAACAGCGGAATTAATGGGAACCTCCCTGAAAAACCAAACATACATCTTCTATCTTATGATAATCAATCACCATAACCAAATATTATTGGGGATTCTCTAAGCTTTGGAAAAAACAAAATCAACTCTCCGGATACCCAAGATCATGTAAAGAATTTAACTAAACTATATATCAAACCAGTCACCCCAAGATTTTAATGGAATCACCAAATTCAAATTGGAGCTCGTTTAACCAAATAATGTGACTTTGGGTAAATATTCACAATTCAAAACTCTAAAAATAGGACGTTTCTCATAAATATATAATCTATACGCATATAGCTATAATTTTACGACTAACCAACTTTTTTAATTTATCAAATATGCTTTTTTGTTCAAAAGTGATTATTTTCTTTCTAAAATCTAAACATAAGATTTACTTCTTTAGATCATTTCATCTATTTTTGACTGTAATAATTTTTTTTCTCTATCATATACCTCTATATAAATCGACAATCACTACTGCTTTCCAAAATAATGGTCTTAGGTTTGTAAGATGATTACTCTCCTGTAATGTTATAACATGGGTAAGATAGTTTCATGGTGATATTCAATTCAACCAGTTTCTGCAAGGCATCCTTAGAGACATTTTAAAGCAAAGTTTGAGCGTTTTAATTTTTCATGTAGGAGTGTTGACCAATTGCCATTTTAGTTCATGGCCTACACTTTTAAAATAAACATGTATTATGATTAGTCTCATATTATTATAATAACACTTCAATCTAGCTTTATAGTTATGTGGTTGAGTTTCAATTGTGATTTTCTTTTGTCCTCGAAAAGCCTTCCTCTTCTTTGTTTAATTGAGAAATCATTTGCATTAAAAAGGCTTATAGATCTATAGTTTGGGTAATTATTTTCCCCTTCCTTTCATTTTTATAAAGCATTTTTTATGTTTTATTTTACCTATCTTCACTTTTTGAATGTGGTCTTTCAACATTTAATAAAAGAAAAGACAGTAAATTCGGACATGTATGTGCAAATATGATCCAACTATTAATGCTATTGCAGAATATGTAAGATTTCTTTCTTAGTCACTTGGGTTTTGTTGAGGTATCCCTATTTTTTGTTTTAGATTAATGGATATGTTTCCTATATTTGTTGGGTTCTATTTGTAGTGAAACTATAAGTACTCCTAATCTCTATTAAGTTTTTAATTACATTGAAGTGTTATTGATGAAAGTAGCGTTACTTTCAATTTACTGATGTCCCAATACTTGTTTTAAAGTGCTAAAATTCCTTGAACACTTAAAGATCTATCATAAATCCTATGAGAACTCTCTCAGTACTATAACTTACGCCAATGAGGAAGTCTCAGCACCAGTATTACAAACATAGGCCTAATAAAAAATACACGCAGTCAACCAACGTTAGACCCTTTAATAATGACACAATGTACCCCTCGATTAACCTACGAATCCCTTCCCCGGCCTTGCTAATTTGTTAGTATTTGAATAGTGGTGATGGCTCCCAAACTACTCTACCTGGTCCCATGTTGATCATTATGTTGAAGTCAATTGGTAAAAACCACTATAAAAGTTGTCACTTCTGATCCTAGTCGGTAAGTCGTCAACAATGCGACAAGTGTACTCAAGCCAATCAGAGAATACCTAGGAATTTTGTGGCAGATAATAAATTTCATTAACATGAACAACCAGTTATCGCAATTCACGCAAATAAAATTGAACTTTTCTGTGTAACAACTCAAGCCTTAACACACACCTCAATAACTTTTAGAAGTTATCAAGTGCGTCTTTTGGCTATTGGTTAGGAATGTTGGTGATGTGGTAAAAATTGTAATAATCCATTTCTAATCTATAAAGAAACACTTCAGTTATTTGTAATTTAACACATGAACTTCTGTTTAGAGCTAATGGTGTGGTGTTGAAGTCTATATGATTAAAGTTATTAGTACAAGTAGGGAATAGATGTATTGGGTTTGTCTCTACTGTAATACGCTGGGTTTTTAGGTTGTGATGCTAAGAGTCTAATCTTTGTATGTGCATTTGAAGTCTCTATCAACTTGTTGCTTGTAAATAGTTAAAACATTTGAAAAACGCAGTGTGACTCGTGATTTTTCTCCTTTGAGCAAAGAAGTTTTCACGTAAAATTCTTGGGTTATTTTTACTTTATAGTTTAGTCTCTTGTAATACTGACTAGTGTATTCACCGGTCCCTTATCCCACAGGGGGGATAACTATCTCTCCAATAATTATCAGAGCTAAATTTTCTATCTAATTAACATTATGATGGGATCTGCAAAGCTGGCAGCACACCATTTTAGAAGAAGGACAGTCTATAACTCGTTCCCCACGTTTTAATGATTAGTAATACCGGTGGAAGACTAAAATGCATGACTACATTATGGAAGAAGATAGTAAACTATGAGACATAATTATCGATGGCCATGGCCCTTAGTCCCCCCACTATGGATGTCAAAAAAGTAGAGCTAACTCAAGTGGTTCCTAAGACCAAAAGAGCAATATGATGAAGACTCAAGAAGAAGATAGAAAAAAACTACAAGGCCCAGAGTTTTGGTTTTTGATTGACGTTGATGAACTACAAGATAATCAGCAATGTGAAACAGGCAAGTAGACCATCCAACCAATCTTTATAAACAGATGCCATCCACCTAACAGGGAGGCATGTGTTCTGTCTAGGAATTCCTCCGAATAAGGTCACCAATGTTCAATGCAAAACTCAAAAATAAGGTACTAAGAACACAAGTAGGCAAGTGCAGGACACTATGCAACGGGACCAAATAGAGGAAATGTACACGCTAAAACTCATATGGCCCAAAAGTTAGCAACATAAAGCCTAGCTAAGAAAACAATGGTGTGCCAATAACCGCCATAAAATTAAGATTTTTGGGATAAGACCAATTTAAATATCTCACCTGAAGGGTGGAAGCAAGTAAAAATACGTCAACAGTAAGAAGAAGAAGCTGAAGGTATCTATAAGAGGATGCTAACAATGGTTATAATCAACTTTATGACAATACGTACAAACTACCATCCAAAAAATTGAAGGCAAAGGCAAATAAAACATGAGAATATCGATTAAGGAGATCGACCCCTACAAATTCCATAGTTGAAGATAGTCACTTGAAATATAAGGGGATTGGCTGAGCAGTAAGAAAGAAATTTCACTAATATGATGATTAGGAAAAGAAATCCATTTTTGCTAGCATATTCTAAGGGAGATGTTGCTTCAACGGAGGGGGCGGCCCAATTATGACCATGCTAGTATTGAAAATATGGATATTTTGGAATGCTTTTTTAGGTGATTGGTATTTGTTTGGGACTTGAGTCTCAATTCTACATTGCTCAATAATGAACTTGAGTGGATGTCATTACTTATACGGACTACAAATATAGACGCTGGGGGGGGGGGGGGGAGAGAATCATAAGATGTGGAAAGCTATTGCTAAATGTTTGATTCTAGTTGGCAAACTCCTGGATGCTAATGGGGGGACTTGAGTGTTGTTCTAAATTAGAAATATAAAGAGGGTCTCATATACATGACAGAAACATCAGATTTCTCAATCTTCCCATTGGACAATAGTTTTATAAACATAATTGTGGGAAGAATTATACATGGACAAATAGTCCATGGTTCAAGAAATAGTCATTATCATTTGTCCATCCTTGTGTTGTCTAAGTAGACCTTCACCCTTGAGTTGTGATCAGGGACGCCCTCATATCCTCATACTCCTTTATATACTCAACCTTACACATCAAATAGGACACATGTGAGACAACTTTTAATGCAAAACCTCCCCTTAAAACATAAAACTACTCTAGATAGTTAGTGTTGCTTGGGATTAGAAATGCAAGGTCAACCTCTGATCAGAGTAGGGTCCATGCTGAAATTTATCAAGGATTCCATGAAGATCATGCAATCTAAAGAGTATTCAAATGAGGAAGAAAATATGAAGAAAGTAAAGTAACAACCAATGGAGATAAGAACATATGAGATGGCTTAACCAATTGCCCGAGTTATTTAAAAATGAAAAATAATGTAAAGAAGCACTGGAAAAATAAGTAAATATTGAGGAGAGTAACTGACAAACAAAATTCTATCTAGAGTGTCATGCTGAGTTGGGGGGGAATCGAACTTTTGAATTTTGTGATTTTAGGAGTACTTCTAGGAAACCTTTAATCTCCAAACTATGCAATATATGTAACACCAAACTATAAAGAGATAAAATCTATAAAAATATATGATCTTATACAAAAATTGTCACAAAATAGATAAGGAACTAACAAAAAAAGTTCCCAAAGTTGAAGAAAGTAATGTTCCAACGCTCTTACATCCTTGGCTATCTTTAAGCTACGGCGTTAAAAGAAGGCCGAGTAAAGCTAAACTCTATAACACGACTTGAAATGAAAAAGTAAGATTTCCTAAACATCCAATATCCTTATTCATAAATGTGGCGCGCTTTACATTTATGAACAAAACTCTATTTGACGTGGTTTGAGACAATCCTATTGTCACTTTAAATCTTATGCTCTGATACCAAGTTTATCACGATCCAAGGGTACACTGTAGGTGTAACGTGGCGTACTTGACCTTGAAAGGGTATCATACAAGCCCTTAGCATATCATAACATTAGAAAATATACAAGAACAAAAATTTAAAAATTTATCCATACAATCGAAGTTTTGTCTCAAACCATCTAATACAACTTTACAGTACAACTCTTGGGACATAACCCATATAATAGTCTCAACATGATAGAAGACATAAAGGAAATAGTGGATTTTGTTCACGAAGCTATGAAGAATCACCAAATCTTCACTCCTTTGTTCCTTAGAAACCTAGCTTCAAGTGTTGAAACTCAAATATTTGAACCCTACATTTGATGAGGATGTAGGCGAAGTATAATTTAGTACAAAATGTATTAATGCATATATGATAGTTTTTTTATCTTGTAATGGAATTTGCACAACATCATTTGGTTTACAAGAGGTTCTGTCAGTTTTCCTTGACAGGCTACATACATAATGATTTCTCATCATAAAAGGTGAGGTTAAAAAAAGGGAGGGGGTGTAACTATGTCCTAGTGTGTGCATGTTCTAAATCAAGAGTATAACTGGAGAAAAAATACACTTACTCATGATACTTGTAGATCTAAAAGATACAACCAATCCCAGCATCAATTATCATCAATGGTAAATGTAGTTCTCCAGGTAAACCAAGCTTCCATTTTTAACCTGGAGTTCACAACTTTTTGTAAAATAGCAATCTATTTATCTTAAGTAGTGTTTTAGGGTCTGCCTCTACCCCCACTAAGTGTTCCCTCCCTCTCCGATAACGACATCATCCTCAAAGAAATAAAAAACTAATATAAGCTTCAAAGATGTATAATTTCTTATTAATTACGATTGATGTCTTTTTTTCTGTTTCTTTTTTTGCAAGTATTGTCTTCTCAATAGAGCCATGTTGATCCTTTTTCTTTTTCCCTTCATCGTCTATATCAGATTTTTTGTGTAATTCATCTTGTTACATTCCTCCTTTTTTTCCTTATCACCTCAGTTTAATGCCAAAGATACTGGAGAATTATACAAAAAACAAGTTCAACGAATTATGTATCTAAATTTATAAAATTTAGATATATAATTTGGTAGACTTAGTTTTTGAGTAATTCTACAATATCTTTGGCATGAAACTGGAATGAGAAAGAAATAAAAGGACCATAAGAAGATGAAACAGAATAAAACATTTGATGTAGACAATGATGGGAAAAAGGAAAAGGTTTACGACAATGTTGAGAAGACAATACTTGACAAAGAAGAGAAAAAATAAATCAATGGTAATTAATTTGAAACTATGCCTCTTACATGCTTATATTAGTTTTTGATTTTTCTTTGTGAATGACTTATGTTATTGTTTGGATGAGAAGGGAAATAATAGAGGTGGTAGAATCATTAAAACGCTACTTACTAACTATATTGTTGGATTTTACAAAATTTTTGGGGCAAAAAACTCCCGTAATGATGAAAGTTGTTTAGCTGACACTCATAATAACGTTGAGGCAATGTTAGGATTGGTGTTGTTTATGGACCTTACAGTGACCATGAGTAGTGTATTTCTTGCTTTGCCTCCATCGTTTCTCTATAAGTAAGTAACCTTGCATACACTTTGCATAATCATGTCACCCCCCCAGTTTTTTAAACTATGTGAATCAATTAAGTGTTGTAGCTTCGCAAGGAAGATATGGGACCTTCGTCAACCAAAAAAGATGTAGTGCAAATTCGATCCTACTAGCAAACAACAATATGGACATTGACTATGTCCCAAGGGGGAGTTGAAGCGTCTATATTTAGTAAGGCGATAATATGGATTCTCGAATAAATAGAATTAGAAGATGAGTTTATTAGGGGAATCGTTATGCTATCTTGGTGATTTCAGGCTCCATAAATGTCTCATTTGTAGCATCATTTGATTCACAAACAACATAAGTAGTGCGGATAGCCAAAAATTGCCTGTGGATTTAAATATAATCTTAAAATCACGGAGTGCTTCTCTTTGTAAAACATAGCTATGTTGCTCTCCAAACACATCTTCGTGAACAAAACAATCTCTGAAAAGATCAACATAAAATATAATTAGTTGTTGTAGGTTGACAACAAATCCCCTATGAAACTAACTTTGATTTTTATTTGCTTTTATCGTAGATTGTTTTTGGTTTAATCATATGTGTTTTTGACAAGTATCTATATTATGTTTATGGCAAAGAGTGCACGCCATGATTTTTCATATTCTATTCCAATCCACCAGGCTCTTCCTATATCTAAACAATCGCCACAACCACCCACAAAAACACTTTTGTTGTTGGTGAATCGAATAATCTGTGGATGAGACATCTCATGAAACTTGAACTCAAAACAAAATTGAGGAACATCAATTCCCCTAGTAAACTCATCTCTAGTTTCTATTATTTGAACTCATGGCATTGTCTTATAGAAAATATGAAGCTTATGCTTCTCCTTTTGGTTATCTACTTTATTTAGATCTTTTGTTATCTTCCTATTAATCGTAAGGAATAATCCTTCCGTAATCTAGAATGATTTTCCTTTAATTTTTTTTAGTAATGAAGTGTCATACAAGTTACTAAGAAGAGTTCTTATTAGGTCGAATGATATGCTCTTTTCGGTAAGCTTTCAATTTACTTTTATCCATAGTTATTAAGTTCTACTTGTAGAGTTGGGTTTGTTTTTGTTTTGTATTATGGAGGAACCAGTCCAGAAAATTAGTGTTTGGACTGTGAAAAGAATTTGTCTTAAAAGGCTTACTCTCCTAAGATGGCGATATCCATTTTTCATCAACCTGAAGATAATAAATTTCTCCTTTTTATTTTCAGTTATAATTTCACCAATATATTTAGTTAAATCAGAGGTTGAAGTTTCAAATAAGAGGAATAGTAAACAATTGCCAATAGGATACTTACAGGAACACTTGAGAATTTTTTTTAGATTAAACATAAAAACTTGGATGAAATGTGAAGATAATTGAATTCAATGGAGGAATTTGGAGAAGAAGCATAAGGTAAAAAGGAGAGTAATTGATTGGTGATGTCATCAAAGACACAACTTCCCATGCAAGTGTCTACGATCTCACCTTAGTACAGTAACCCAACCAACTCGTTTCCACAGGGAGTGGTTGTGAGTATTAATAGAAAGGTAAAATCTAGTTCTAACTAGTCATAGCTAAAGACAAAGAACTCACATAAAAACACCATATTAATCTAAAAGGTTAGGTAGTTGTCAATTTATCAGTGGGGTTTTTTTTTTTTTCCACCAGTAAAACTGCAAAAATTAACAAAGTACTAATCAAGTGGAGGAGAATTTCTTGGGATGGTGATATGATATGCGAAAAACAGATTATTGTGGGTAATGATTGGATTTAAAAAAATTCTATAAGTAATTAAGACTAGGCTAGACTTTAGGATTAAGCCCCCCCTCTCCTCTATCAACTTCTTCTGTTCCAAATGGGTTCCTCTCGAACACCCACTTGTCTCATGAAGAAAACAACCTCCTTCTTATCCCACTCCTCTCTTGTAACTGAGTTTTTGTGGAATATAATAGGTTTCACTCTCTCAAGCTGAGCTCATATCTAAATACCCCTCCCCACAAGCCATACATTAGTATTCCTTAGTTTCACGAGCTTTCTCTCAAGCAAGCCGAAACATATAGATGAGATTAATATTTCTATCTAAAGAAACCTCATTAAATTCACCCGCAACTACGAAATGAAAGCACATTTAAAACACAAATAAACTAATCATCAAAGCAAGACCAATTAATTTAAACCCATATTCACAAAATCACACCCCAAGAATTGGGGGGTTTATCCACACATGTATAAGAGATAAAAATTTATACCAAAATGAGCTTGCATCCAAATGGGTATGAAGATTTAAGTCTTGATACAGGCCAAGAGTGAAGAACCCAGATGACCCAAGTCCAAATCCTTGGATATGAAACCGTTTAACTGTTCAAGTTCTTCTAAAACTCTCTTCAAACTTAGAGCTCAAAAATAAATTGATTAAACTCTATAGAATTCAATACTATTCAATAATATTCTATAAATTCGATAAAATTCAATGCTAAGCTAAAAACTCTCAACAAGTAGTTATAGTTTTCGAAGAGTTGTGCTGCAGCGGATCACTCGGCGCAGTTAGTCGGAATCACCGATCAAATTGGTGATTCACCCTTTGGTAACTTCATCGTTGTCTTGTGCTTAGTCAAACATCTTCGTATTTTAGATCATTGATAGATATAGTACTTTTTCGTGGAACTACTCGGCGATGCGCTGACTGCTCCTTTTCACCGCCGATTTGATTGTTTCCTTTAGGGCTCAACACCTTGGAACAAAAGGCGATCTTCAAACCTATTGGCGATTCCGCAAAGTGACTTGCACCTGTCATGCCTTCATTTCTTTGTTTTTTTCAATCTTTTTGCTTCTTTTTGCTAAATATTTTTCTTAAGCTTTGCCTCAACTTCAAAAACTTGCACGCAAGGTTATTCATTAGTAATTGAGACAAAAAAAGCATTTAAGGACATTATATCTATCAAAATGTAACCCTAAATGATTCCAATAAATGTGGGCACAGCATTCAACACCGACCCCAACATAAACTTTTGTTTGTCTCGAGTAAAACAAAACCACAAGTTTCAGCATTTCAAAAAGGATATCTCAAACCTAGCTACACAAATTCAATCATGATGCACACAAAAGCTCAATCTTCACTCATGCAAAGGAAATGAAGACCACCATCCCATATTCTTTACCTGAAAAATACTATAATTATGCCATTTTTTCTCACTCCCTATTTACTTTCCCCATACACTTACACTTACCCCGACCCACACCCCTTCGTCCCGCAAATCAATCAGAATAGAAAAGAAATCAAAATCAAATAAACAAAAGAATAATAGATCGTTTTAAAAAACCATTATCTATTTAAGATGGATTGAAAAAAGCATAAGACAGAACTTAAAAAATGATAATTTTATTTTTATATGTTAAAAACCTCCAGTTTTTTCTAAATGGAGAATTAACAATGGTGATAAGGGTGATTGTTAGTTAGGAAAAAAGAAGAAAATGAGAGGTTTGCGTTGGACTGTTGCTGGTGAAGGTGTATATTTCTCTTCTTTTTTTTTTAAGTTGATATTCTTTTCTTTTTATATTTAGATTTTTTTTTATTTTAAATTAAAATGTCACATGTGTTCATTTTATTTGTTATTTTACCATATAATTTACTTGTGTATTACACTCACTTTCTCTCTTTTGATTAGGTGCCCGAAAAATGTTTGATAGTTATTTGTTTTTTAAAATAAAAGTGTCTAATAGGAAAAAAACATTTGTTAAAGCTTACAGACAACTTTAACGGGTCAATAATGACTTAAACCTACAATTTGAGCATTGCCTGAGAAAATTATTCTCCTTTTTTAAAAATATTTCCCATTATTTTTCTTTCTCATAAGAGCCAGACCACCACAAAACAACCGTATATTAATTCAATAAAATTAAAGAAGAATCACATGAACATCTACTATGCTAAACCATATCCCTATATGTACATGAAGTCTCTTCACGTCGATATTTTAAACTCCTAAATGAGTAGTTATTACCCTATTTAAAGATGATGATTTCATGCACTCGCTAATTGATGTGCCAACAAGATGTAAATTATTTTCATGGACACATTCACATTAATAGTGTTTCATCAATATTCGTATCAATTGTGGGTTTTAGCCCCATAATTGATTAAATTATTGGTCCACGTTTGTTGTATAACTTTTGCAACTTTGTCAAAATTGTATCACGTTGCAGATAAATGATAGAAGAAATATTTTACTTTAAGTTTTATTTTCTTATGATAATTGATATCGGTGCATACATCATCATGAACCATTATTCTCTAAAAAATGGTCAACTCATTTACTTCAAAGCACACCAAGATAGAGGGAAAAAAATATTTGAGAGTAAAGCGAGGCATGTCATAGACTATAAAAAAAAAAATAGTCTGTGAAGAAAAATAGAGTGTGAGTGATATTTTAGTAAGGTGGTAAATTAAAGTGTTATATCTTTTGAGAGTATTGTAGTCACTTTGAGTGTTATATTCGTGACTACACAGTACAAAAATTTCTTACTATAGTGATATCATTTGCTCCTCTTGACTCGTGCTTTTTCCTTTATTTAAAAAGGATTTTCACGTAAAAAATTTATGTCATTATTTTTTCATTTTATTTCTACTATTGTGACCATATACATTTTTGTGTTAGTCCACATTGTCTCAACAAATTGCTACCAGAGCATTGATTCGCAATAGCTATATTTTTGGGATAAACAATGTAAGCCAACTCAAGAAGAATAGTTACTTTAGATGATGTTAATTATGTCATTTGAAAGGAAAAAAGAAAAATCTACTTTATGTCATAATATTTTTATCAATCAATCTTTATCAGTGTAATGTTTGAAAATAAAACAGGTGAAGAGTGAAATCTGTTGTACAAATAGATTTGTGAATTTATTAGGCAATGGATTAACGATAATGTGTTGAACCATATTTCTGGAGAAACACATGCGCGAACCCTATAAGAGCTTCTTGAAAATTTGTATGCTACTGAAAATATTAAGATGGTCTTGATAAAGCAGAGGCTAAGTCTAGAGCATCATGATGGTTCTCCGATGAAAATCACCTGAATAATTTTCAGGGAATCATGAACCAATTAATTGCTATGGGCATCAAAATTGATGAAGAAATTCAAGACTTGCTTTCACTTTGTTCCGTATGAGATTCTTGGAAAGCATTTAAAACATCATTATCAAATTCTACTCTGGATGGTGTAATCTCTATGAATTTCACCAAGAATAGTGGCTTCAATGAAGAGTTGAGAAGAAAATCTCTAGACTTTTCTTTGTTAGATATCCTAGTGACTAGCCCTAAGAGGAGAAACAAAACTCGTGATTTCCAAATAGAGAAAAACAAGCATATTCAGAGACAAACATAAATATTAATTTTATCATTGTGCATGAAATGGTACACAATTTTCTAGAACGTGAAGAGCGGGACAAAACAAAGGAAACTATGAAGAGGACAATGAAAGTTGCCTAGCCCTCATCACCACTAAACATCTTGTTACCATCCTTGATGCAGATTTATTGATATTACTTGTGATGATTCAAGTTTGACTGGCACACTAGTGAGGCATCTCAAAGGATATTTTTTTATCTTCTTATACTTTTGGTGATTTTGGTACCTTGAGTATGTGTGGTGAGACTATATGTAAGGTGATTGATAATGATGCGATTTATTTGAAAACTAGTGCTGGGACTAAACTAGTTTTGAACAATGTGAAACATGCACTTGATGTTCGTCTACACCTGATTTATGTTGGTGTTTTGAATGAGGAAGGATATGTTATTACCAACGGTGATGGAAAGTGAAAATTGTGTAATGTTTCTTAATTGTTGGCTCAATGGAACAATTCCTAGGTCTATGTCTGGACTTTGCTCTACTTATATTGATATGGTTAATGTACTTGAGAACGATAACTCTTCAAAATTATGGCACAATAGGTTTAGCCACAGCAGCGAGAAAAAATTTGATGTTCTAGTCAAAAAGAAATTATTGCCAAATATTTTCAAAGTATTAAGTTAGAAAAGTGTGAGAATTGCTTGGGTGGTAAACAAAATAGAGTTTTCTTTAAGTGTAATCCTTCTTCAAGAATGAAAAGGTTGATTAAGTTGGTGCACTCAGATTTATTCGGTCCAATGAAGATAAGGACATTAGGTGGTGCTCTCTACTTTGTCGCCTTTATTGATTACTGCTCGAGAAAATTTTGAATTTATGTCTTGAATACTAAATACCAAGTGTTAGATGTGTTCAAGCAGTTTTAGATTTCAGTTTAAAGAGAAACTAAAAAAAAAAGCAAAATGTATTCATATTGATAACTATGGTAAATATCATAGACTATTTAACGAATTATAAGCATCAAAGTATTAGACACCGCAAGAATCCTCCAAAAACTCCTTAGCATAATGATTTTGCGGAGAGGATGAACATGACTTGGATGGGAAGAGTTATAAGATATTTTTTTTCTGAAGCAAAGTTACCAAATTCATTTTAGGGTGAGGCTTTATTGATCGTTGCACATGTTATAAATCTATCTCATATTGTTGCCTCGCAAAGTAATGTTTTAAATAGAGTTTGATATGAAAAGGATGCTTCATATGACTATTTGAGAGCATCCATTGCAAAAGTTTGAACATGTGTCAAAAGATGAGAGGTCAAAGTTAGATGACAAGACAAGACAATGCATCTTCATTGGATGTGACCTTGATGAATTTGGTTACATGTTATATGATCTAATTGAGAAGAAACCTATGAGAATTCGTGATATTGTTTTCACGGAGAATCAAACCATTAAAGACATTGACAAAATGGAGAAGCTAGAATCTTCAAGTTATGATGGTATAATTTATTCCTCATAAAAGTGAGCATGATGTTATTGGGCTTGATGATTATAGTGACGCCCAGAACCATGTATCGAATCAACATGTTGATGTTGATAATAACAATGATGTTGTGATTGATTATCTTCGTGCTCATGAAGTTGTGAACGAAACATATATTCCGCTTAAGAGGTCTAGAAGACAGCGCATTTTTTCTCTTGTTATTCACCTAATGTACATGTTACCCACTGACGGGTAGAACTTGAATTTTATGAAGTAACCATGAAAGATGAGCACAAGGTTCAATTGATGAAGTCATGTCAGATGAGATGAAGTCCCTACATGAGAATCATATTTATGAGTTGGTGAAATTGCCCAAGAACATGAGAGCTTTGAAGAACAAGTGGGTGTTCAAAGTTAAAGTTGAAAAATACAACTTGAAGTCCAAGTACAAAGATTTATTGGTTGTTAAGGATTAATTCAAAGGAAGGGCTATGACTGTGACGGAAAATTTTCTTTGGTGTGAAAATATCCTCCATTCCGTGAAATCTAGGTTGACGGCTCGTCTTAATTTATAGATTGGACAGGAGGGATATAAGAATTTTTTCTTATGGTGATCAGAACAGAGATTTTATGAAACAACTTGAGAACTTCAGAGTAAATGCGAAAGAAAATTTCGTGTGTGCAAACTTAAAAGAGTTATATGGCTAACTAAAGTAAGAACTTAAGACGTGGTACAAAGGAAGTTTGATGTTTTTTATGGGAAGAAAGATAGTAAGAGACTAGAAGCCTTCCTACAGATAATTGTGTCTTTGTACAAAAGTTTATTTGACAAGAATTTTTTGATTTTATTATTCTCTGATATATGTGCATGATAGGTTGATTGTTTTGTTAGGATTACATCAAGATTGCGCATTGAAGAAGAAGGGAGCCGTGTGTGAGTATTTTTATGAAGACTTGGATCTGCCAGGAAAAATTCTAGGCATAATAATTACTCATTAGAGATGAAAAGAAAGAAAAGATTTATTTGGCAAGAAGAACATACAATGGTACTCGAGCGCTGCAATAGAAAGCATGTGAGCACACTCTTGCTAGTCATATGAAGTGAGCAAGAAGATTTGTTCCAACAACTAAGGAAGAAAAAAAAAAGCATAGTCAAAGTAATATAATGCCTCTGCATAAAGAAGTTCAAAGTGTACAATGGACATGCATAAACAAGATATTGCTCATACAGTTGGTGTTGTTGTCCGCATAATTTCTCAACAATGCAATAAAAAGAGAATAGAGAAAGCTTTGTGAAGTGGAGATATCAGAGACTTAGGGAAGCACTATGCATGCTTAGTTAGAGAACTAGATCCAATGTTCCCTTTCGGGCTATACGTAAGTGATCTAAGCAAGTGACATTGATAATAGATTCATTACTAGATATTTTGTTTACCTTTTCAGGGGGAATTATCTCATAGCAGTCATAGTTGCAGAAGTGTTGAACTTTCTATAACTCGGAGTATATTGCAACTACTGAAGTCGTCAAGGAGATGACATGACTTAAGTTATTTCTTTTAAAAAAAATTGAATTGCAACAAATAGAGTATGTTTCTAGTGTGACAGTCGAAATGCAAGACTTGAGTAAGAACTCCATGTACAATGCAAGGATAAAATATATCAACGTCAGATAAGATATCACATTAATCATGCTTGATAAATGGAGAGAGTGAAATATTTCACGTCAAAAATATCCACAACAAGTGAATATCCTGCGATAAGTGATCAAGATAAATGAAAGACATTTCGAGTTATGTAAGAACTCGTCGGTTAATGAGCTCTTTATAAAGAAGATGAAAAACATCGTCAGGTGAATGGATCTTGAGGGGGAGGGAGGGGAGGGAGAGTGAAGGGGGGAATTTTTGGGGTTCTAGTCCGTAACCTAGTGGATGAAATTATTGGTCCTCCACATTTGTTGTATTACTTTTACGCTTCGTCGAGTTGTATCATGTGCAGATAAGTGATAGAAAACAATATTTACCTAATTTGATTTTCGTTTTCTTATGGTCACTATAGGGGTGTACATGATCGGGTTGGTTCAGGTTTGTCAAAATATCAAATCAAAACCATGTGTCGGACTTTGACTTAATAAAAACCAAACCAAAACCAATAAAACTGGGGGGTTTCAACTTTGGTTTTTTCATTGTTTCTTTGAGTTTTTCGGATTTTGATTTTTTTTTAGATTAAATTTTCATACAAACTATAATTTACTTGTAGTTCCAAATATTTCTTTAGTCTACCCAAGGACCATATCTAAGTTATTTCTTCAAGAAAATAACAAAATAATTGATATTGACAATGACACTAAAAATATCAAACAAAAAAATAATAATAAAAATCGCGTTAAAACAGGATATTGCAAATTAATAAGGCATAATGAAATTGATCTAATTAAAATATTATATCATGTTAACATAATTTAGTAAGTATTAGTTACTGACTAAATATAAAAGAAAGTAAAATTAGATCTGTATTGTTAATGGTCTAAATCAAGATATTCTAAACTAAAAAAATAATATTCAAATTATTCAATTTTAGTTGGTGATTGATTTTCTTTTTGCATTTGAGTATTAGTTGATTTTTATTTAAATTTATTATAATTACCAAAATGTATTAGACTAAAATCTTTATAGATCATTAAGAATTCTAACTTCGAAACGTGAAATAAATATATTAAAAGATAAAAACTATGAAAAAGTATGAGATATTAGGGAATTATATCAAAGTAAGTATTTTACGTATAAAAAAAATTTAAAAATATATCTCTTAGTGGGTTGGTTTGGTCCTAGGGTTTGTTTTTTAGTTGTGAAAAACCAAACCCACCCAAATTAAGTCGGGTTTTTCCAACCCAAACCAAATCAACTCAAATACTAGCGATTTTTTTTTTACAATTTGGTTAATTTGCGATTGATTCGATTTTCAATTCAATTTTATATACCCCTAGGTCATGTATTTATGTCTACATCATCATGAACCATTTTTCTCTATGAAAAGGCCAATTCAAAAGATACCAAGATAAAGAGAAAAAAACATTTGCTCTCATGAGCGATTCTATGATTATACAAAAAAAAAATAGTTATACGAATTAAAAATAAACTAGAGGTGTTGAGGATATTTAGTAAGATGATAAGTCAAAAGAGTGTTATTCATTTTGAGTGTGTTGTAGTAACTTTGAATATTATATTTATAACTAAAATTTCCTTGCTATTAGTATTATCAATTCTTCTTCTTTTTTCATGATTTTTTCTTATTTAAAAGGATTTGCACACAAAATTCTAAATCTCATTCTTTTTCCTTTTTATTTCCATTATTTAAACCATATATTATTGTATAGTCCACATTTTCTAACCATCAATGTCAAAATAGGCAAAGCTATTGAAGAAACTCCCTTACCATATTCAGAAGGATCACCCTCGATAAAATCCAAATCTAATAGAAGCATGCATTAGATTTTATTTTATCATGAGTGCATTAAAGGCGAGGGCAAAGCCACCTTATAATGAGGGGTTCAATCAGAACACGCTTTGGCAGAAAATTACATTATTTATATATGCTTAAAATATTTTTTTATGTATTTATAGTAGATATTAAACCCCTTTCAATATGTTATTTTTTTTCTTCAAATTTTGAAGCCCTTATTGAAAATTCTAGTATCACCACTGATTAAAGTTGCTAAAGACCAAGTGATTGGTGTAGAATGAGTGACCTTCAGAAAGTTTTAGGTCTTGCTGAAGAAACAAAATACTCCCTCTGTCCCTTTTTACTTGTCCAATTTTGCATTGGCATACCTATTAAGAAAATAATTAATGACATAGTGAGTTTACCATTTTACCCCTATTAATTAGGAACAGTGGAATAAAATTCCTACATTTTTCAAAGTAATCAGTCATTTATTGTGGGTAATAATAGGTAAACAAAATTTGTCCTTTCTGGATGATTGCAAAAAATTAGACAAGAATTAGAATTAGAGAGACGAACTATAAAAAGGAAAAATGGACAATTAATTAGAGACGGAGATAGTATTAGTTAAAAGGTCATCATTGCCTTCAAATTTTCAGATGTATGAAACATTTTAATATGATTGTAAAGCTTTAGCAATAATAAATATGCATATTATTAAAGAGTGTAAAGTTTTTTTATCGTAATTAGTTAATTTTCATCAAATTTAATATCGCTACAAATTTTAAAAACTTTAAAAAGACAGATAATTGTTTCTAAAAATATATATTTAGTGACAGTTAATTAATTCTATTTGCCACTAAAAGTCAATTTTTTTATTGTGAGCTTCTATCCTCTTGGCCCTTCACAATAGGTACCAAATTAGAGATATTGAGAACACGAAATTATTTCAAGCATAGATAAAATCGAAAGTGTATTTGATTTCAAAGGAAGAAGCACTAGTTATTCACATTTCATTTGGTGATTAAAATATTGTATAATTTCTTATATATAGAACTTTCAATGATTTCAATTAGATAGAAAAACTTTAGTAGTAATTATATAATCACAAATTACTTATTATACAAGAATTTAATTTATAATCACAAAATCTTGTATAATTTATATAATATACAACTTTCAATAATTTTCCAATTCGATAAGAGAGGAAACTTTAGTAGTAAATTAGTTTAATCATTCACAAATTTTAATTTATATATAATATATATATATTATTATATATATATATATATATATATATTATATATATTATATATATTATATATATATATATTAAAAACACATGAACTCCTAACTTGAATGTTAAATTACTATAACATCCCTAACTTAGGTTGTGCCTTTTTCAATAAGTTATGACTTTTTCAATAAGTCGTCACTTTTTTTCAAAGGGTTGTGATTTTTCGATTAGTTGTGAATTTTGCAAAGAGTTATGACTTTTTTCAATAAGTTGTGACTTTTTTAAAGGATTGTGACTTCTCCGAAAGATCATGACTATAAGACACAAAAAACATTTGTTCAAACTACCCATAGTTTACTATAAATAGAGGGAATTTCATCTCATTTTCTTTCATCTTTTCGTCTCACTTGGTAATGTTCCTCTTCAATCACCATTATTCACATATTTTCTACATTTGAATTGTTAGATTGAAGTTTCTTCACGTGTTTCTCTAGATAATTTTTTTCTTTTCCATTTTGCATGACTTTGAATTTAAAGTTTCACGATTTGATAAAAATATCCAGCTAATTAGCATATTATTTCTCAATTTTAAATTTGGATTAATTTAGGATTAACATTTCTTAAAAGTATGTTTAATTTGTGTATGTGTCTTCAAAAAGAATTAGCATGCATTTCTCCTTCAAAACATGTATCTCAAAAAAAAAAATGGGAAGAATTGTATTTCTCCTCTTCAACCTTATTTATCTTCAAAAAACAAAAAAAAAAGGGATGTGCAAAAAAGTTAAAAAAAGTTACAATTTGAGCTGACATACCAAACCATTGTACATATCATAGAACGAAACCATATATCATAGACATGAAACTAACAGTCCTATGCAACCTAAGTGATCATGATTATTTTTCTTGTGTATTTGTATTTTTCCGAAATTTTTGTGTAAGTGTAGGGTATTTGCATTTGATAAGATTTTAGAAGAAAGAACGACGAGTGAATATTAATTTTCATGATTGATATAAGTGAAGATTAGATAATATAACTTTTACTTAGTCTAATTTGATTTAATTTAATTTTCGTTCTTAGTCATATTTGTTCTTCCTAAAGCTACATGGTCCACTTTATTCTCTGTCAATTTTCAGGTTTTACCCTGTATGCATTAAAATTTATACTTTTGACTAATTCCTGTAAGGGATTTTTATTTTTTTAAACTTAATTTCTTGTCGAATTTTTTATCTGGCAGATAATATACGTTAGGTTTTGATGTTGCAGTGAAACTTAGAATATTTGATGAACACAACTATTATTATTTTTGTTTTTTGAGTCAAAACAAAAGTGGGGAAAAAAATAACTCTCTTCAATAGATGAAATTGCATCAATGAGTTTTTTCGTGATGAATGTTTAGACAACTTAATTTCTGCGTGTTCCTGGACTATTCGTTGAGTCTAAACAATACCTTATTCTTTTTTATTAATAAAGAAAAGAACATTTTCTAAAGGACATCTTATGCTATGATTTGAATGGGGTGTGATAAAAGTATATACACATTACCAAAACGTAACATAACTGTTGATATTCATCCCTTTTTTAATTTACCAAAGCATCTTATTTTTATTTTATGTAGCCTTTTTTAATTCAATTAGTAGGGAGTCGCAATGATAATTGATAGAAAAATCATTCTAGATTAAAAGCAAATGACGAACAGAGGAAAGTCTCAAGGAACTAATCTCTTTTAATAAAGAGTTGGTTAGACAAATCAAAACGCCATTAATTAATTTTATAACACTGGGTGGATATTTGGATGGATATTAGATATTATGATGGGTATTGATTGATTATAATTGGCAATAATATTTGCTTGGATTGTTCATATCGTTATTGTTATGACCACAACAAAGGAATTGTGACCTTCATAGAATTGTTTTATGGAGATACCAGGGTGATTACTCGAAGATGTTGATTGGAAGGATATAGGCCAAATTGATGTATGTTTCACTTGAGGAAAAAGTTGAGGTAACTTGAGCGTAAATATATTTAGATTTACAAAATTTCTTTCAGTGAAAAGTTAGCTCACAAATCAGAAAAGGGAAAGTGGTTTAAAAGGAAAAGATAAAGAAATTGAATGCCAAAATGTAAACTTCAAATTTTACCTCGCTTTCTAATTAACTTTGTTTATATATTATATTATTCAATTTGATAAGAATTATACTTCACTTGGGGAATTACATTGAGTATAATGTTATTGTTGTTGTGATTTGATTAAAATCTTTGCTAAAATAAAAATATTTATCGCATTTGCACTTATCGTTTGAAGCGATATTTCTTTTTAATAATATTGGTTAGGGTTTGGCATGAGAAGAAGAAAAGTACTAACTATATGAAAGTCTTTCATGCATAGCGTTACGTTCTATTTGAATCACTATAAAAGTTTGTTAGTCATCATGAGTATGAATGTAGGTGAATTACACTACTGTGTTGAGGTCTTGTGGTTTTTAAGTGTTTTTTGTTATTACTTTCATTACTTTTGATCTGATTTATGATTTGGAAAACGAGGTTGTGTAATAAAAATAAATAAAACTTTTAGTATATGAAAATTAAACATTTTGGTTTGTCCCTTCACTAAATTAAAATCTACTAACAATTAAAAATGGGAACATTAATTAAAAGTCCTATTTATTTATATAGGGTATAAAATTTATGATAAATTCAACTATTACATATTAATTCTTTAGTTATAGCATTTTGAATTCTCTTAGTTGTTACTAATTATTGCAAGCTTTATTCACACTCTTTTACGTTCTTTAGTTATAATATTATGAATTCTCATAGTTATTACATTAATTATATTTATCTTTCATCTTTCCTTATAAAATAACATATTGTTGAAGTAAATGAACTATAACTTTTTGGAGTGTAAGATAAACATGTGAATGTATATGATTTCAGAGATTAGCTATGGATAATTAGATAAGTTTGATTAATGTACGCAATCAATCAAAAATTCAAATATGAAACAACAACACAAACAACATCTATTATGTTATGACTTATAAAATAAAAATTATTAAATAAAAGTAGCAAGTAAATTGCCTTTCTCCAGTCTCAGGCACATTCACAAACCAAATAACAATCAACCTTTTTTAATTACTCTCTCAATTTCAAATTATTTATCATTTTTCTTTTTTACACACCTTTAAAAATATTAATTGCAATGTTTTTATAAAATTAAAAAAAAACTTTGTCTATTCCATATTAACTGAATTTGTAAGAAAATGCACACGTATTAAGAAAAAAATATTCAAGAACACAATTTTAACTTTAATTTCTACAATTTTCCTTGGTAAAATCATAAATATAATTTTGAAAATAGTGTAATTTATCTTCTATAAAATATTAAATATCAATAAAATGAAAGGGTAAACGTGAAAAAAATTTCAAACATCTATTTTGAACTATGAACAATTCAATTAGTTTTAAATTAAGTGAAAAAAAAAAAATCTCAAAAATTCTTATATGAAATAGAGAGAGTATTTATCTTTGAAAAAGTAACATCTCACACACATTTAGCGGATTAAAATCAAGTTTGTATATCATTACTCTTAAAAAATAAACTACTTTATAGCATATTATTATCATTTCTAAGCACTTCAATAATAATATATTATTTAAAAAAATGATTTAAAAATAGGCTATTTATAGCATATTATATCAAGTTATAGCATATAAAACTAACATATATTAATAAAAAAAAATTATTATTTAAACTAAATAATTATTATGCGTTTAAATAATAGTTTCATTTTAGTCACTTACCTTGTATCAACAAAACCTTTAATTATTATTGATTAATCAATTACCTTTTAACGTATTTTAATATAAATATAAAATTATTAAATATTTAATCAATTATCTTTTTTATTTCTAATATAAATAATTAAATTATTATTTTATTAATATTAATTAAACTTAATATATATAGTACCTTTTTTAAAAAACAAAATCTAAAATTAGGGATTTGATTTTATTAATTTAGTATATTGGACCTAATAAACTACTCCACCCATATCAACCAATGCTCTTTATCTTTCCCAATACAACTTCAACCTCTCCCCTATTTACATGCTCTCTTTCTACCATATTATTCTTTGGCAGTCTTTTTTCCCGTTTCTCTCTCTATTACTCAATTAAAGATAGAAACCCTTTCAAGCTTTAAACCTTATTTCTCAAAAATCAGATGAAGCTTTTTTAAAATCCTCGATTCAACTACTCTCGATCAATCTTCCACCAAAATTAGGTTGTTTTTATTTTTCCGACCATCAAATTCGCAATTTCCATGATTTTCGGAAAAAAAAATCGTGTTGTATAGTCATTCAATCTTGTTTATTTCTTAAGTTATTTTTTTCCTGATTTTTTGCAAATTATTTAATTTATATGTTTTGCTTATTGTAGGAGAATTTAGTTGTATTAGATAATGCAGGTTTCTTCAAGTTTTAAATTGTTTTATCAAATTCTTTAATATTTTATTTGTCTTAAAATTTAGTATCTGGGTTGTTGAATAAAGTATAAACCAAATACCCATAAGGAGATTTCACAAGGAGTACAAACTATACTAGTAACTCGGGTTGAAATACCATCTTTTGATGTATGTATAACTCAAATTCAATCGCAATCTAGGCTATAACAACTGCGATAGAATTAGATAAAGAAGTGACTGGATGAAACTAGTAAGGTCTAGTCCTCTAAAAGAAAGTAGGTCAGCGGCGAACGAAAAATCAATAGAAAAAAAATATTACACGGAGGAAATAAAAAAATTATGTCTCGAACATGATTGGAGAACAGTTGTTAATGAAGAAAAGGATCGAAGTGAGTTGAAGGAATCACATAGTTCATCAATTTCTTCTTCTTCTTGCTTCTTGGTGTGTTGAAAAGCCAGAGGGTTGATTTTGACTTCTTGTTTGTCACAAAAATGACCAGGCAGGTTAGAAGATTTATAACACGTATGTTCTGCCTGTTGTATAAACTATATTTAACCTATGTTTATATTATAATATATTAACTGGTTATTTAATGGTAGTATGCTTGAATGAGATTTTGCACCACTTATTAAATGTGTATGATTTTTGTTTAAATTTAGATTTGGCACTGCAATATGCCAAAATTATTATAACATTGTATGAAAAAATATATAAATATTGTATAAACTGATGTCATATTGAACTTTGAATATGTAAACAGAAACAGATGGATATGTATATAATATTTTATGATACTATATGAACATTTTATTAATGGCAGTAACAGTAAAGTTCAATGTATTATAGATATAAGGTATAAACATTGTATGAATTAATCACATATGAACTTGGATATATTGTAACAGAAACAAATGATACATATATGAACATTGTATGAATTATTGTCTACTGAACATTTGGATGAATACTATATGAACATTTTAGGAATGGCCGTATAGTTCAATGTATATTTTAAAGGTTATAAACATTGTTTGAATATGGAATTCTACGGAACTTTGAAATATGTAACAGGAAAAAATGATAATAATATGAGAAATGTTTTTACGAAATCAAACTTATAATGTCACTGATAACAACTTCACTAAAAAACAAAACGTGTTTCTAACATTCGAAACTATACAGTAAAACAATGTAACATTACGAAATCATTATTTTGCAACAGGATAATTTAACATGTCTTTCGATTGTGTCCAACTTGAATGACATCTACTGCAAATCATTTTTTTCTTTTTTGAATTTCACATCAGCCAAAAAGTTTGGTTATCCGCTTTGATTTGTACAAAATTAATACAAAATATATATTCTTAATTTCATTAGGAAACATATACTGTAATTTTAAAAAAAAATAAAAATAATGACTTTCATACACAAAAATGATGATACACGTTCGATAATCTTCATACCACTATTAAAAATAAATTAGACTTCAAACAATACACACAATTTAAATCAGTTCATATTACTCATACACAATTAAATATCATTGCACGGTCCTCTACAATACTCAAATAACAAATACAATACACTTTTTCAATAAAAATTAATATAAAACATATATTATATTTTTAAATAGAAACATATATTGTACGCCAAAAATTTATCAGGTTACTAAAAAAATGGGTTGAAAGTAAAAGTTAAGTAATAAAAGTAAAGTTTAAAAGTTAAATATGCATCTTGAAAATATTCTTGAAATTTTTTTTAAAAAATGGCTTATACGTGAATGAGCAATCTGAAAATAATCATGAAATTTTGAAAGAAGACTACTTGTAACGTTTGATCCAAATATGTTGAAATGACAATCTGAAAGTATTCTTAAAACCAAATATTTGTTATTATTGGTTGATGTTTTGTTGAGTTTTTTTTAAGGAAGTAATTCAAACAAAAAAAAATAGTTATTTTAACTAACTAGAAATCATTTAAGCAAATGATGATAATCTGAAAATGTTTATATCCTAAAAAATGTGCTAATAATCATATATTAACTTTGAGTTTTAACATCCTAAAAAAAGTTCAACGCTTTCTATTAAAAAACGTGCTACCTGGCATTAAATGTAGCAATTAATAAAGAAACAAAAGTAAATAATAATTTATATACCTTTAATATACTCAATAAAAAATTAAACTCATCAAATTCTAGGCGTGCAAATAAATAAATGCAGTAAGTAATTAGTGACTACAAAAGTCACTTAATTTAAGTGTCATTAAATTCTGACATTAAAATTAATTACTCATTATCACTTATATAACTAATTTTTAATTAATTTTTTTTACATAAACAACTCTTTTTAATTAATTATAGGTAAAACAATATAATATAAGAAAGGCTATAGGAGTAGATATTAAATGTACAAAATGAATGAAATAATTGAACTTAATGTCATAAGCTTGATAAAATATACATATATAATGCTATATACAAAATTTAATCTGTATCTTTTAGAAAAAATCTTTTGGTGAGATGGTAAAATAACATATTACACACTAAGTTATTTTACCTTTTTGAATATTTTTATCCTTTTAATTTTAATAACTTTTTAAATAAACAAAGAAAAAAAGACTATTTATTTTAAAAAAGAAAAAAATTATAGACTTTTTAAATTTCTGATCAAATTTTTTTACTATTTAGCATCACCCTATCTTTCATTGATACTTGAACGATCAACAATTCTGAAAAGCCCCTAACGGTTATATTTATAGGAAAATAGCCCTCAATCCTTGTTGGACTTGGCTTGGACTTTGCCAGAAAGTTGTGTAGTATAGCTTGTGGCACAGCACACCATTCATTGCCCCAGAAATGTTGAGGAAAAATTACTTGGATGAGTCTTCTTTAAAAAAATAATTATGAAAATTATGTAGTAGTGATATTTTTATTTTGTATTATTTAGTAATAGCATTTAAAAAATATCATAGTAAATTTGTAATATGATTAAAAAGTGACTTATGTATGAATGTCTATGTATTTTATATTACTTTTGTAAATATATTATGTACTTTTTTTAAGAAGTTGATACATTTGGTACTATAGCGGTGTTGTAAAATGTGTGATAAATGTATTAACATCAATAAAAACTTGGAGTATATGGAATAGTAAATTGTTCTTTGTTAAAAGGTATAAAAAATGTAGGAACATTGTTGTTGTTATGTAAAATGTAATTATAAGTGTATTAAAGTGATCCAGTGAAAAAAAATGTTATGTGAAAAAATGTTATTGTTAGAAAATGATAAATATTTTTTTATATATTACATGTAATTTAAGTTCCCAGAAGACTGATGTGACAGACAGGTAGTAGGAGCATGCCAAAAAAAAAAATTCTGAAATCGAAATCATTATTGCATTAAATAAAAAGAAATTTATGTGTGCATGGCCCAATAAAAAGGGATCAAGCCCGAATGTGATAGATGATGTGATAAATATCATTAACTAATAAAAAGTGTGATTTCTTCTCTCTAACAAACTCAGTTTTAGATGAGATAGTTTAGATGAAGATGGTCCACACTTTAACATGATAGAGAGCAAACCAAAAAAAATTTGGATATGGATTGGAATTTGGGATAAATCTCTACCGTCATACCAAATTAAAAAGAATTTTCACATGTTGGCCCATGGTGAAAAAAGAATCTACAGCTCACATGCACAGGGGCTCTGCGCATTGTTGAGATATCATTAAAGTAATAAAGTGTTTTCTCTCTAACAACTTAAATTTTAAATGTGAGAGGTGATTACACTTTAACATTTCACCTGTTGTAGTAAAGTTTTTGAATAAAATAAACATTTATACGCTTTCAAAACACATGGCAAATGTCGTGCAAGTTAATAGAGCTCAAACCAATTGTATGTCGAACCCATCGAATTTTGTAATTTAGCAACACTTTAGTTACCCGCTAATTGTAGATGGCTCTCATAACCACTGAGATTTTGATTGTAACGTATATCTACCGACAGTTAATACTAAAAGAAAGTAATCATTGGTTGGAAGCTGAATTGATACAATTCTAGGTTTGCGACTATATAAGAATCATGTAAAAATTTCAATTATATTGAATGATATTCATTAGTTATTGAGTACTAGGTTCATAATATAATTCAAAATGAATTTCCTTCAAAATAAATAAAAAAAAAAAAATAAAAACAATTATATGATTGGGACAGTAGGGTCCAGTAGGTGACATGAAGGTTCCTTATTGATTCCCAGTAAGACTTCCTAGCCTTACCAACTAAAAAAAGAAATTAAAAGTAAGTGTGGTAAATAAAAGTTTTGGAAACTAAACAGGAAAGTTCATCGCTACTCTATTAGCGGCAGATTTTTGATAACTACGAGTGAAATAGTGATGAATTAATGATGAAGTTCACATTTAATCTGATTTTTGTAGTAATGCTTATAGAAACTAATAGAGGAGTCTTATCAGTTAAATAAAAGTAATTTTTATCTTTGTTAATCAGTAGCAGATCTAGAATTTTCAACTTGTGTATATTTCAATTTTTTTAATACACGATAAATTTATATAAATCACATAGTATGAGTGCACAATTATTTTAACCTATTACTTCAAACACTGATTGAAAAAAAAAGATTAATACTATCATTAAAAAAGAAATTTCAGTTTTTGAAGATAAAATATTTAGCTTGAAGGTTTTCTTAATCAAATAGCCAAAGTTAATCGAAAAAATAAGAAAAATGATAGGACATGACTTTTTAATTTTGTCATCTCACAAGAAATTGATGGAACTTATAAAAAATTAAGACTAAAATTTAAGTATACAAAGAAAAGTAAAAAAGAGAAGAATATGTGAGAGTTATATCATTACATTGGGAGGGAAAGAGGAAAATTTTTAAAAATAGAATAAAATTGTATCATTTATATATATATATGAAATATAATTAATTTTTGGAGTCCAAACCCTTTGAATGCTTCGAACTCATTGACTTGAATAAGATTCCTAGAGAAATCCTCAACAACAATAATGAACGAGGTGGGGAAAATGGATCCCCTGGATACCCTAGCTTGTCGAGTTAAAAATCATGTGACTATCCATTTAATAATGTGTAGATACCACTTATTGTAGTATATTTTAATAACAAATGCTTAATAATATTGTGCACACAAGATAAACAACAAAGTTTAAAGTATGTATCCAACAATAATAAAAATTAATAACATAAGCAGAAATTAATTATTATAAACCATATTCAGATCTATAACAATTGTATGAAACACAAAGGGAGAAAAAAAAAAATCAAGCCGAGAGACAATGGCACAATGTCTCCTTAAGAAATTATTCTCTTCTAAGTATATGGGGTTCAAAGAAATGTAGAAATATATCCTCCCAAGATAGAAAAAGTTTGTTACTGGGATGACACATTTTGCCCTCTCAAATAAGAATTAATTCACGAGTTTCTTAAATTCAAAAGATTTGAATGTTGAACTTTATAAGATTCAAATGTTCCCAAGTCATTTAAAGTAACTAGTCGATTTGACAGTTTTAAATGATAACTTTTATATGTTTTATATAATAGTTTGTTTATGAAATATTAGAAAATTACTCTCAAAAGACTTTTGTTTACTTATACTTTATTCAAAAATAAAAATAACATACACACACATTTAAGTGATAAATATCAAGTTATAAACATACTTTTTAAATAAACTATTCTAGCATATTAGTATCAAGTTATAGCCATCTCAGAAAAAATAGAAAAAAGATATATTCTCATTTAATTTTTTCAAATAATAAGTACTATTTAAAATAATTACAGTATTATTCAAATACCTAGTTAAAACCAATTGTAGTTAATAATTGTAGTTAATTAAATTAATTATTTTAAGGTCCTTTTTTAAACAACTCTTTAACTAGTCTAAATTAAAATAATTAAAATATTATATAGGTACCTTTTTTTTAAAAAAATTACAAAAAATAGGGATTTTATTCTTGCCATAAGTACTAAACTACCTATCGCATATCTAAAATAATTACAGTTATTTTTTAAAAACTTTAACACGTTATCTAAAAAAAAATGATATTCCCCAAAATTTGTTCTTCCCCAAATCCTTAAAAAATCCATCTCTTTGGCCACGCCTCCTAACTAACAACAGTCTTCACCAAACTTCCGCTCAAAAATTTTATCTCTTAACAGTCTTCTTCTCAAATTCTCCATATTCATTCTCTTTTGCACGCCTTAACAATGAATGTCCTTCACAAAATTGCGCTCAAAAATCTTTTCTCTTGAACAGTTTCTTCACCAATTTCACAATTTGCTACTCAAATCTTCAATCTTGCGCTCTAAACAAATCGTACAATGTCGAAGAGAGGCCAATTGAAACCCCGGCGGGAAAAGTAGAAAGGTTGAAGTGACTGATGAAAGCAAGTCCGACAGATTTCATGCTCATCTTTCAAAAATTTTATCACAAACAAAAGTAAGCCTTCATGTAAAGGGAACAAATCTTGATCAGGCGAAACAAAAAATGAAAAAAAAACAAACAAAACATCCAAAGGGAAATCGAGAAAGAAGAAGAGAAAAAAGAAGAAGAGAAAGAAAGAAAAGGAAAGAAAGAAAAAAAAGAAAAAAACAGAAAAAGGAGATGAATATGACAAAAGAGGAAAGAAAGAAAGAGGAAAGAAGGAGGAAATGAAGAGGAAAAGAAGAGGAAATGAAACAAAAAAATGAAAACAAATGAGAGTCATTTTTTCAGGATTCGAATCTGATTATTTGTAGCCCCCCCCCCCAGGGAGTTGCCCCTAGAAGAGTTGATAAAATCAAATCCAAAAAACCAAAGGAGCTTCTGAAATAGATATTTCACATTTACAAACAGAAGAAGAAAGAAGAGAGAAAGAAAAGTTACACCCAAAAAATTTTTAAGGTTAGTAAGTAAAAGTGTTTTTTTAAAACACACAAACTTTGTATGTTCTGTTTTATTTGGGGTATAATAAACTAATAATATATAATGAGTATAAAGTCTATGAAATATTGTGAAAAAATTAGGTATATAGCTATTATGTTATTTGGGGTATTTGTTATAAAATACTTAAGATATATTTTAGTAGAGAAGTTCTAGAAAATTTTGTATCAAGTTTTTATATATTGTTGAATTGAATCTTAATATCCATATATAAAAACTACATACTATTATGTTTTTGATTGTATATTTAGTGTGAAAATATAAATTGTTGTATAAAGAATGTGTAAGCTTTGTATGATTTTGTATGCAATGCTAACATCTATTTATTAAATATAAATGTAAACAATGTAGGAATTGGTATGTCACTGTATGAAATACATATTTTTCATATTACAATATAATAGAGAAAACATGTATGATTTGTGTATGATGATAACTTTATTAATGTGGTTATGATAGGTATCAATTAAGTTTTATATGAAATGTGTGTGAATTGAATTGGTGCCATTAAGTTTTGTTGTATCATGTTTTATGATATTGTGTGATGTTGAATATTAATATCCATAATTATTAAATAAAAACTACATACTTTATGTTTGATTTTGTGATTGTATATTTAGTGTTGAATATATTGTATATGAAAGGAATGTTGTAGGGTTTGTATGAAATGGTAATGATATATTGTATTATGTTTTGTATATAGTGTATGAAATTATATATTTTTTACTAGTACAACTCAATATATGAAACATGTATGAATAATTGTGTCATTGATTCCTGTATTAGTTTTGATGAACATGTATATGAAATTTTCATATTTGGTGCACTTACCTATTCAATCTAGAGTAATGTATCAAATGTGTATGATAAATGTATTTAATTTTACAATTTTTTAGGAGAAGAAAAAAGACACAAACACATTGTGCTTCATGTATTAACATGAAAGTGTTGGCGGATTTGTTGATTTTTTAGGTCAAGATAAGTTTCAACAATTCTAGATGAACACCTTTTTTTTAATTTTGTTGTATAATTTGCATCACATTAAAATCATGTCAATTTGTGAGACAATATTTATTACTTATGGGAATGAAAATGTTAGGGATGACATGTTTGTCATTAAGACAGGAAAGATATCTTACATTTTGGTTAAAAGAGTTTGTTGTGCTATAACGGTTTGATTGTTTTTTTTTGAAATGTGGAACGTTTCTGATTTGTATATCTGACCCATTGTTCCAAACAGAACTCATTGCTGAAATTTCGGAGATTGTAATAAAGTATCAAGTCGATTTTTATTACAAGTTTAAATTGCATATTTTGGGAGGAAGAAGATGACCGTTAAGTAAATCGGGATCTTGACTTTATTTCTTCATTTCTGACTGCATCAGACCTTCAAAAACAACAATCCAAAATGTATTTTGCTTGGGTCGAGTCTGGACAGTATGCCACATCTCTTGGCAAATGAGTGTTTATTTAACATACAAAAGCACTCAAAGCAGCCATCAAACTTTAAAAAAAAAAACTCATCGTTCATTCAAATTCAGCCAATTCCACTAGATTGCAAGATATGGTTTTATGAGTGTTGTATCCATTTGGAAAACACAATTGCTTTATAGTGTTTCGAATTGCACACCGAGAATCCTGAGATTGGAAGACAACCCTAATGACGTCATTTTTTTGACATTGGAGAAAACAAATTTTCAGAACAAACATGACAATCAGGTATTTTTCTTACAATGTTATAACATTCATGATAAATCATTATTACATTATGACAATTTGTTTTTGCGCTGCAGCATCATAAAATTCAAGAAATATTGTTTCTCTAAAGAAGAGTTCAATCTCATGACGAAACATTTAAATCAGTCCCGCAGCCACCATGATGCAGGAAAATCACAAAATCATCGAAAAAATTTGCGGTGATAGTGGAACATAAAGTTGAGAATGAAAGCGATATTTGCCAGAGGTTACAAAGTAAATATTCAAAATTAACATAAATTTTTTTGAAATTACCAATATACATATCCAAAATACTATTTTTTCAATTAACAGGTTAAGGCGAGGAGTTGAAAGAACTCACAATCATTGTAAGTTCTCCAACATATTTTAAATATATTATCATTACTTTTATAGTCTATTTATATATAAATTTTTTTAGTACACCGATAAGGTTTCACAAGCACATGGCTGATCTCAAGAGTTAGTGAAACTCACCAAAAACTGATAATTGATGAGATTCAATGTCAGAGGAGAACAAATACGCAGACGAACACAAGAGTTAGGTATATATATATATATATATATATTAGTATATATATATATATATATATATATATCTATTATATTATGTAGTATTATTTACTTTATGTATGAATAGTTTGAAAAATATAAAATATATAAATTGATGTTTCAAAACTAGTTGTTTTTATTGTATATTATTATCACTCTTTTTTACTATAAATGAACAAATATTAACAACACATCTCACATATAGATATGTGATTATGTATATATTCTCAGTTTATATATAAAAATATTATGATTAAGATGTATGAAATTCTGTATTCTAAAATTACACAGATTCAGAAAAAATGAAATGATGATGAATTGATAATATGTAACTTTATGTATGATATGTGGTGAAAAAATATAGAAATTGATGTGTGTTTTCATAATAGTTGTTTATTATTATTATTATCACATGTTTTCACTATTAAAAGACAAATAGTAACAACAAACATAATGTGAATTATGTAATATCAGCAGTTATAGTAAAAGTATGTATTAATAATGTATTGAAATTATGGAAATTTTTATTAATCAGTTTTTATTAAAAAAAGTTTCAGGACAACGCCAAACCATCCTGCTGCAAACATCTGATCAAACAGATATCCTGCAAATTTAATTGGAACAAACCAAGTCCAAAGTTCAAACACAGCTGGACGATATATTCAGTTTATCATAAGAAGATTTTTTTTATTTTAAGCTTTTTCATGTATATGAAGGCTCAAAAGTCAACTGATGATTGTTCAAGTTGACGCAACTACAACGTCAAAATCAAAACCACACCAACATTGGACGATTATTCTGATTTACCCTGACACAAAATAATTGCACTTGATCCAATTCTTATGCCACACGACTCAAAGTGCGAACAAAGACACAAGAAGGGAAAATTACAATTCCTTCTTATATTCAGAATGTCGAAAAGGGGAAGAAGCAGTTCAAATAGAGTATTACATTCTTCCCAAATCATACATCCATTCAAATCACAATGAAGTTTGATGTTCTCCAGTTAGAACTGATTGAGGAGTCTATAAATGGAATTGTAAAGATTGTGTCAAGCAGGCATGGACAGATAATTTGTAAGATGAACAATTTTTTTTAAAAAACAAAATTTCTAAACTCAAAAAATTAATACTTACAACCACTTTTTTAAATATATACAGGGAAAGCAACATATTCCAAGGGTTAAAAAAAACATTTCATCCTCAATGGACTTTGGCGTTTGGTCAAAATCGGCGACAGGATTGTTGGAAGAAAAGGATTGTTTCACATAATGAGTCAAATCGGGGAAGATCTTGGGAGGACGCGGGTTAAATGGTAATAAGAAATTTGTTCAATTAACATTATATGGTTGTGAGGTTGCAAATGATATACGTAGAAATATTTTTTTTTGTATGAAATATGTTCAGGGTGGTTTTGTGAACAGTTGTGTGAATGAATCAGATAGGGATATTTTCTTGTTAAAACAAACCATATTAATACATAAGTAGTATTCTCCGAAAAAGGCAAAAATACCCAGACAGTTAACCTTCTTACAGTACATTGATGTTTGTTATGGCGGGGATTGATAACATTGAGAAAAGAAAACAGGGGGAGACAGTCAGAACGTGAAATGGATACATATCACCGGACCATGATGTTGGACAAATGCATTAGGAGGATATAAGCTGCTTGCGAACATTCCATGGGATAGGGTTGACGAAAGTAAAGTAGTAATCGTTCTAGTCAACATAACGACACAAATTTCATTGTTTCATTGTATTCCGAATCACAAAGTAAGGATGCTATATGTATTAGTTCGGATGATGGGAGGATCGGTTCATGTCAAGGGAAAGTAAAGGAAGTTATTGATAAACTTGCAACCATGATTCCTATTTCTGCGAGCACAGGGTTTTTTTTATGGCAAAAAAGGCTTGATTTGTAAATGGAATAATCTCCTGATTATCAACAAAAGTCTCACTAGTGAACCTCTAGTATCAAGATGTAAACATGTTCCTCAACAAGAAGAAAAGTTCAAAGTAGGTATACTGCTTACCACTCTTTTTATTCATTTTAAATTGAAAGTCTATATAATCATTACAAATTTTTAATTTTTTTTTCCAGTGATTGTAGTATATAAACACATCTCGATTTGCTGAATACATGAGACAATGGTGTGTTTTTGATATATCACATATGATATTGATTAAAATATCATAGTCAAAGATAATATGCTACATGCCTTGGCATTATGCAACAATCAAAGATGAGAAGGAGCAATAGTGAAAGTTGACGTTACAGGAACATTTGCTAGCAAGAGGGTGGAACCGAACTCATAAAGAAACAGTTATGGCACCACCATTATCTCCTACTCCAAAATTTCGTACAGAAGTAGAAAACAGAAATGCTTCATGGAACAATATAAAATTTTTTTGATGGACGTGGTTTTTTTTGAATTATGAAACAATTATGTATTTCCCAGTTTTTATTAGAATAACTGATGGTTTTATATAAGTATTACTGATTATTACTATTGTGTCTCACTTAAAATATAACAAAAACACTGTATGAATCCGGGATGAAATATATGGAACGTATGAATGTTCATATTAAAATTTGATATTATAGAATAGACAAATGTTATATCTATACTTATTTTTTTAAAAAAAAATATCTAACGCCAGTCTGCTTAATATATGTTTTTAAAATGATAAATGATTACTGATTTTTTTTTTTATAAATTGCCACTTTTCAATCTGTAATGTTTTAAATTATTCAATAAAATTTTTTTGCATGAAACATATGAATACTATATTAAAATACACTTCAAATACAAACAGAAAAAAGAAACAGATGTTACTTATCTTATGGTATGAATAGGGTATGAAAAATGTACGAATTTATCAGATAAATTTTTACACGAGAACGTATTCGAAATTATATGATGAAAATTAGTACTGACATATGATTCAACACGACATTATTGAATAAATATACAGTTATACCTTAATTAAATGTGTATGACCGTTTGCTTACAATTGTTTGGTCATGAATAATATAGAATATGTCTATTTTTCAAATATATTTCAAAATACAAACAGAACAAATGTTACCTATATTACTGTATTGAATAATGTATGAAAATGTAGAATTTAAACATATCTATAAATGTGATATTATGTAGAAAATAAACTACATTAATTTTTTATATGCAAGTATTGAATTGTATAAATGTAAAATTTTGTATTGTAGTTCCCATTTCATTATGCCAATAACTGGTATACTGTGATAGGATTGTATATGACTTATTAAGGTTAACATTTTTTAATATCTGAACCAAGCATATATAAAGTATGACCATTTGTATGAAAAGTAATATGATTCAATAAAAAAAATAAAAAAAAAAACCTTTGTTATATAACAATGTAAACCCTCAAAAACACAGATTATTGTTGTAACAATATGAAATAGATTGTTTTTGTACAGGATAATTTGAACATTGTTTACTAGTGTGTCCAACCTGCCGATGGCTCTATTGCATGTGATTTTTGTTCCTCTAAATTAATATCTGCGAACAACCCCTCCAACGTTCAATTTGGGTCTTTCCCGGCTGATTTTTTGGGACAGGCAGACATCGTGTTAGGGATTGAAAATATAACTTGGTATAGCCATGTATTGTCGCACGGGATTAGGCTCGCCAGGAAAAATGGCAATAGAATCTTTGAATGAAAATTCTTGGGCTATTATTAAAAAGGCAGAACAAAAAATTTGCTTCAGTAACTTCCTTGTACCGAGGAGAAGAGAGAACAACAATATGCATGACCACACGGACTCATATGTTGAAATCTTCCGGCAACTACACATCCTGTGTTCAAATTTACTATTGAGTTCTTTGCTCCTTCAGCTACAATTCATGCACATCATTCAACAGTTGAAGGTACCCTATGCAAAAGAAAAAAAAAGAAAAATTAAAATGCTGCAGTATAAGAATTTAAAAATACAATAAAGGAATGAACAGTACCTCATATTGCACGACAACGTAATTACTTTTTGATAGATTTAATAAACATCAGCCTCCTCATTATGCTTGTGAACCACCTCTTAACTTGTTCCCCTCATAAACTCAAGAAGTGAAATCACCGTAACATCCTTGCTAATCTGTTATATTATTCATGACTCCGCGATGACATGTTTGAAGTCATCGGTCATGTGCGCCTACAATGAGTAGTAAGCTCTTGACCATTTGCTATAACCAATATCAAACAAGTATGGTTCGGATTCGTGTATCTATTGATCTATTCTCCCATAATGTCGAAAATTGTGTTGTTGTTTTGTATAAAGCTTTGCCAATGAAAAGAACAAAATCTTCAAATCTTTCAGTCTTTCTTTGAAATTCTTCAACACATGCCTGATAAATGCCATATGCATGCATAATGTTCTGATTCAGGAATATAATTTGTTGTCTCTTTCCATATGTTTTTTCTGTCTGACAGAAAACACTCTTTGTGCTCTAACTCCAATGCTTCTCTAACTACTCAAAGAACCATGTCCATTGAAAGCCCTTTTCAGAAATATTACTATCGCAATTTGCCAACGTAAGTATATGACCTGCTCATCATTATATAATATTGAAAAAAAATATCACACAAATCAGAAATCTCATTCATAATTTTTTCATTAGATATTAATAGAAAATAAATGGTTATAAGTGTAACCTCCAGGATCAGATCCAATGTGCTTGAAGTTAACATTGTACCACATATGACACATTTAATGCAGCAGCAACATCAACAAAACTAAAATTGGCCTACAATATTCCCAACCCCCTACATACAAGCTTCTAACGCAACAAATGCATAAAAATGTATAACCTTTATTCCTTTTTATTGAAAAAACAGATACCTGGATATGCTTTGACTCCAAAAATATAAAAATAACCTGAAAATAACAGTCCAATTCATAACAGAAAATATACATATTTTATTACATAAAGATACACGAATTGGTACAGCACAACACAATGACTAATGTTAAATTTATCCTTATTTTCGAAATTACAGGTAATCTTGGCATAAGATTCTGCTGGGATCTCCCGAACCCAAACTTACTGCTTTTGCTTTAGTCTCCATTGCATTGTATGTATGTCAACGAAACGCCACATGCAATTCAACATTTATATTCTGCTAATTTGGATTAGATACAACTTAGAGATGGATCAATATACTTCTCCAATCTATCAAGATTAGCTACAACGTCAGTTATCCCTTGAGTCTGGCATAAACTCTTTCGCTTAACAGAAACATGTGTGTGAGCAATATACTTCTAACTTTGAATAACACTCAATTTATTTTTCAAAACTAGATGCCCCTCATCATCAAGAACAGTTTTAGAAATACAATTCAGTGATAACGGTTAACAAAAATTAAGAACATATACATGTACAATATATACATTCTAACAAAAAGCAAATAAAAAAATAAAATAAAAAATATTTAACTTACTTAGATGCATTACAACGCGCTACCCGCGAAAGCTGAACTTATCAACAAACAAGTCCAACATGCCTACATAACCTCCGGTAAGGGTTCTTTTTATTATATTTAATCTGATTATCAGCTACAACTAGGTTAGAATGATCACATATTATATCATTATTACTTCACTATTATCATTGACACACTCCGTCTAACCATTCCGATCAAACGGATAAATATAAAACTAAAAAGTATGGACGGACGTACGGATATATGTTAGTATGTTATAATCTAACATCAGAATTTATTCTATATTAACATAACTCTACGACATTGGTTAATATGCTTCACAACTTTCAAAGTGAGGCATATGTATTTTGTAAAAAATCCAAATCACCCTCATCTGATTTCGAAAAACCTTTACCACAACATTCATATGATTTATAGGTGGACAAATTTACTAACATAAACTCTTGTATCTCAACAAATTTATATTATCTATGATTTAGCCTGAGTTTTTACTATAGCATAAACTAACCAGTATTAAATATTTAAAAAGTGTTGAAGTATCGTCTAGGGTGCCCTCCATCTCAAAGCGACGTTTATTTCCCTGTTCACAACATTCAAACTTACATTCAGTGCATCCCATAATAAAAATTGTAAATTTATTCATACAAAAATTAATACAACAATTTATATGTTACAATTCACTTGTATCTGCAAAATAACAAAATTTAAATGTTAATAATACAAAACTTCAATACAATGTTTTATACAGGATGGTAATTTAATATACAATTATACACTGGTTAGTACACACTTATTACAATGTTTATACAAAATGTTGAATGACACACTCAGACACAAGGGACATGCAGGCCACGGTAGCTATGAAGTAACAAATATGTTTAAAAGGAAGGACAAAAGTTAAATACAATGTTTTACATAATCATACTATACAATTAAACTGCTACAACAATCTAAAATTAACTTCAGACACAATTTTTCAATTTAATAAAAAATACAATAACACAGTTAATCCTAATTTTTATACAGAATTCATGTATATATATATAACAAATCAATCACTGCTACGTTCACCTAGAAAAATTGGATGTCATATATATTGATACACTATTTATATACATTACATACAGAAATAGAAATTATACAATTTTCTTATTTAAACAATATACAAAAATAAACATATGGAAAATTTAAATATAATATGGAATAGATTTTACCAAAGAAATCACCCAGTGCATTTACGTTCACAACATTAGTAATACCAAAATGTCAGATTATTGTGTCATACTGTTTCAAAAATTCACAAAAAAGTACAAATTGATCAAAAATCTGAAACATTTAATTTTTACCAGTAAGTAATCGAAATTTCACCACAATTCTTAGGTGTATTACACATGAAAAATAAATTAATATTACGAAAATTTATTACCAGACGAACACATGCGTAATTGATCACAAAAAAAAAAAAAAAATATATCAATCAACATATGCAATATTCTTAACATGAAAAAAATAGACACATTCAGCACATGACAATAAAAAATATATATATAACGAAAACCAAATAATTTATACTCTAAAACATAACAAATCATTAAAAAAAACTAACCTAATGAATTCCATTTGCCACCATGTTTAATTAAAAATTGACACACAACTTTCTCATCAAAGGAATCAAATCTAAACTTTTGAAACCTTCAATTGTAAGTATTTTTCAAAAAAAAATGAGAAAATATAACAAAATTCAAATGTATTAAATAAAGTCACTTGGTCTGGAAAAAAAAAAAAAAAAAGAAAAAGGGGGCACGGGGAGGGAAAGAGAGAGAAGAGGACAAGGGGGGAGGAGATAGGAAAATCAAAAACTGAAGGAGCATGGAAAAAGGAAAGGGAGACAATGAAGGGGAGAGGTAGAAGGGGAAAGGAAAAGAGTGGGGCCAAAGCCCCGACGAAAAGGGGCACACGGGGGGAGCGAGGGAAAGAACGGAACGAAAGGCACGGAAGGGGCCAAGGGGAACGGAGAAGGAAGGAATAAGGGAAAGGAAAAAGGAAAAATAGGAAGGGAAGGGAAAAAAAAAATGGAAAAAACAAAAAAAGGAAGGGTAAGGAAAGGAAAAGGGACAAAGAAGAGGGGTGAAAGGGCAAGGGAGGAAAAAGGAAAGGGAACAAACAAAAGGGACAAGGAAAGAGGTGAAAGGAAAAAAAAGGGGAAAAGGGGGGGGGGGGGTTAATAGTTCCACATTTTTACAAAATTTTATTTTTAAAAATTAACTTTTTTTATTTTTTTATTTTTAGTTCCTAATTTTACGAATCAACATAACATTAATTAGTTTTACAAATGCCACATAGTGATATATTAAAGGTTTATTTATAGTAATGAAAATCAAAATCTTATGCCATGACTTGAGAATAGGACGACATTAACTGCTATATACTAATTACACTTTTCAAATAATTTTATCTAAAATTGTTAGTTTCCAGTTTTAGTCATAGTTTATCACTCCTCTAAGTTAACTATTTAATCTTGTTATATTAAGAATAGTCGTAAATTAAATTAAATATTAATTCGTCTTGTTTCATATTTTGACCAATTCTCTAAATTTAAAACAATTTGGGTAAACCTTAATTCATTATTTTAACCCACCAATTAAATCATAAATGGGCCATTCTTTTCAGCAGCCCACTAACATCTCCATTTAATTTCCATTTTCAAGGATTTCTCCCTCGACCGGCCAACCCTTATACCTTCACAAAAAGAGAATCCATCAACAATACAACAGCATAGCACACAAAAAGAGAACTGACATATTTCTTCACGTGTATAAAACAGTGAAGCAGAAATATACACGCGCGTGATAGTCGTCCCTCCCAGTCATCGTACGATTGCAACAGCAGAAATCACTGAAAAGGCACATGTTTTGCTCCAAGGAAGATGGGATCAATACTGGTCATCGATTCACCCTTACCTCTTTCGGAATGGGTCAAAATCTCAGAAAAAATCCTTTTATGGAAAAAGTTGTTTGAATTTCGAAATGGGTCTATGGTTCAAGAAGTTTGGCCAAGATGCCTCCTTCATTTTTATTTTATTAATTTTGTATTTTGTTATTTTGGGGCCCAAGCCATTGTCAATTTTTTTTTTTTCATTATTACTATCTCATTTAGTTTAGGACATGTACATATAAAATGGGCCTCAAGCCCCAAAATAAAACGGATCCAAACACCGGTGTAGGCGAACAAAAATTGGATTTGAACCCAATTCTCTCTCTCCCCTTTTACTTTACCTCTCTTTGCTTGTCGATATCTTCTGTTAGTTTTAAGTTTGGAAAAATTTCAAATCTCCCCAAGATGGTATCCCATTTTAACAAATTAAGTCAAATCAATCAAGTCTAAATAGATTAAAAACTATAAAATTTTGAAAGTAAAATTCTCACTTAGATAGTAGGATGATGTTTCTAAAATTTCTAAATAAATTTTCAAATTCAAGATTAAGTTAAGTTTTAGCCGAACAAATTAGTTGTTGGATAATCGCAAGTAAGCGAGTATTTTAGGTGTTGTAAAAACCTTTCTAAAATACAAATAGGAACCTCCAAACCCCCTTAAAAGTTTTCACTAGATTTATTGTTTAAGTCTTTTTAAAAACAAAGGTTTATTTATTTTCCTAAAATTAAGTGGCAACTCTAAAATAAGTCTTCAAACAATAAAAATATATTTCTTTTAAATAAAATAAAATGGCGACTTTGTTGGATATTTGAATGGTTCTAACCTTAAAACTAACTTGTTTGGCTGTGTATTAAATTGTCTGCTTGTTTTATTACCGCATTATGAAAATTATTGCATTTTCATGGCATTAACTCCGCTAAACGGCAAGTAGTTTGCATTAGAACAAAGGTGGTTATTTGGCTTACCACGACTTCCTTAAGAAAATGCACAAGTCTAATTTTTGGAAGTACTAAACGAATAATTGGTTTGCGGTCATCCAACGTTGTTTATAAGTTTCACCCCGTTGTTTGTCCGACTAGGGTAAACTTCACTTCTAAACCAATTCTAGTCAACATAAGAGAGCGAAACCAAATTCAAATATAAGCATAAACCTAAGATGACCCACCTTGAGCCCAAAATGGCTCACGACCTAAACGGATGATCATACTTATATTTTTACATTTGTGGGTTGTATACGCTGATAGACAAACCATTGTTTCTTGGGGGAGAGAGTTTAACAGTTTGTTCGAGCCGAAGAAGGATCATGTTACCATTTCATCCAAAAGCGTGGACATTTGGAAATGGCAAGAAGAAATCAAGAACAAAGAACCTTCCACGAAGCTTTGGATGGTACCCCTGTGAGGGACTGACTATTTGTATTTCTTTTTCCCTATTATGTATTACTATTCTGTTTATTCATAAAATTTGTATAATTTGGGTATTAAGGGGAAATGAAATGTTTCAAAGGACGTATACATCTCTCAAATCGTAGGGCCTACCCTTGGCATAAAAGGCTCATACATCTGTTTAGAACACGCAATATTTGTTTATATGTTATTACTAATTGTGTGATTATGCTTTTTCGTTTGGAGAAGTTCTAACTTACTCATTCTTCAAAAATATTTTCTAGAACTCCTTAAGCATAAATATCAAGTTAACTATCAAAGTACGTCAAAATACTCTTTGAGTCTTCAGTTTCCTAATAAAATTCGAACATTATTTTCGAAAAAAATTATCTCTCGTATCAGAAAAAACAGTCACCGTCTCAAATAAAAAAAAGATTCAAGTTGGTCGAACTACGTAGAACCTAAATTCTCTTTGAGAGACGTAGACAACCTTACAAGGTTTGGTCCCTATTTTGAGAAATTTCATCTTTTCCAACTCTTACAAAGAAATTAGAGTTACATCTCAATCAAAAACCAGAAGTACAACAATGAAAGATTCAATCGACTTTGTCGCGACTCAAGTCGACATTTCTGATTCATTAGTCCTAAAATCAATAGACAGATTTATGTCTATTAGTCATCTTTCAATATACGTGGACTAGTTTATATTCAAGTGAAACAACTCTTGTGTGTTTACAGTATTGTGTGTGATATTTTATATTATTCATTATCTACACAAACTAACACATTTGCCTTGATGGTTTTTCTTTGTCAGTAACTCAAAACTGATACAGTTTTAGATAAAAAAATGGTTTGAACAACCATACTTCACCGCGTTTCCAAGAAAAAGATTCCTTCTCTCGCCAAATGTTTAGCAAAAGGCAAAGAGAAAATGGTGAAACTGTGACAATAACGAATTTGAATGAAATTACTGTGATGATTCTATCATACTAAAAAAACAAATTGATGCACAACTGTTCAAACCCAAAAAATTGGCCGAAAATAAGGGCGGAGATGGAACAGACCCACGATTTGACGAATTTTGGCTATCATATGCTAACACGCCTACCCTCTAGACAAGGGAGGCCTCCCCTCCATTTTTCTACTTTAGATTCAACACTTTGTCGCGCCTCAAGTCGACATTTCTGATCATTAGCCGAAAATCAATAGACATAGTTTATGTCTATGTAAAGTTCATCTTTCAATATACGGGATTAGTTTATATTCACAGTGAAACACTCATATATGTTGACATATGGTGGTGATATTTATATTATTTTTCCCCCCCCCAAAAAATCATCTACACAACACTAACACATTTGCCTTGAGTTGTTTATTTCCCTTTGTCACTCTATTACTCAAAATGATCTGTGTTGATAAATGGTTGAACAAACCATACGTCCACCAGGTTCAAGAAAAAAATGCCTTCTCGACCATGTTTTATCACAAGGCAAAGAGAAAATGTTGAAACTGTTGAAATCACTGAGTTTGAATGAATGAAAGTACTGTGAATTCTAATCATTGCTGACAAAACAATTGATTGGGTCACACTGTTCAACACAATTTGGCAGAAATAGGGCGAGATGGATAAGGACCCAGATTTGCGAATTTGGCTATCATTGCTAAACATCCTACTCTATACAACGATAGGCCTCCACTCCATTTTTTTCTACTTTAGATTCAATCGACTTTGTCGCGACTCAAGTCGACAATTTCTGCTTCATTTAGTCCTAAAAATCAATAGGCAGGATTTATGTCAATTAAGTCATCTTTCATTATGTGGTTAATTTTATAATTCCAGTGAACAACTCTTATGTGTTTACAGTATTGTGTGTGATATTTTATATTATTCATCATCTACACAAACTAACACATTTGCCTTTGAGTTGTTTTTCTTTGTCAAGTACTCAAAATTGATCTGTGTTGATAAAATGGTTGAACAACCATACTTCACCAGGTTCAAAGAAAAAGATTCCTTCTCCGACCAATGTTTATCAAAAGGCAAAGAGAAAATGGTTGAAACTGTTGAAAATACCGATTTGAATGAAATTACTGTGAATGAGTCTATCATTGCTGAACAAAACAAATTGATTGCACAACTGTTCAAACAAATCGCAGAAATAAGGGCGGAGATGGATAAGACCCAAGATTTGACGAATTTGGCTATCATTGCTAACACTCCTACTGTAGACAACGAGAGGCCTCCACTCCATTTTTCTACTTCAGACTCAATGTTCGAACATTTCCCAAACAATTAAACCACCTCTACAATTTCAAAACCTTCTATCATTTACTTAAACACCCCTAACTTACATCATGCTAGTTCCTCACACCAAAAGTCACCTACTTCTCAAAATCCAAATACCAACATTCTCTAGAATTTTCCTTTCAATCATCAAATTCCTACTCAAATTTTCTAAAACCCACCTGTCACTCAACCCAAACCACTAAAAACAACATTTCATCTTTCAATATCACCTAAATCGTACCCTCCCCTTACCATACATTTTGAACCCGAACATTCTAAGAAGAAGGAAAATGAGTGGATGTTTAGGAAAGGAAACGTTGAGCAAAGCATCAGAGAGGAAGTCATGAATGCAATGAAGGACTTTCAACACACTCCACACATTGTAGGGTTCAATTATGAAGATTTGTGTCATCATCCACATTTTGAATCTTCCAGAAGGTTTTAAAGTACAAGCTTGTACATTTAGTGGAGTTGAGAATCCTTTTGACTCATTTGAGGGGCTTATGTGATTCAACTCCATTGGAGTTGGGAACGATGAGGCTTTGTTTGATGCGACTCCCTTTAGTCGAAGTCTAAAAGAAGAAGCTTTGGCATGGTTTATTTTTTTAAATAAATAACCAACTACTCCCCTGGACATTTTTGAACGCTTTGGCTACAAGACTTTATTGAAAGTTTGGGTTATATGAGAATTCATTCCCGATTATACGCCGTTGGAGTAATCAATAGAAATTCTACTGAAGCTATCACGAGTAGGCCTACGTTGGGAGAAGAGAGGCTGTAAGGGTAGGTGCCTCCCTGACCGAGAAATAAATTATTGAAGTCTTCGTGCACATTCAAGAGCCTGAGTACTACAACAGAATGTTTCTCATTTTAGGAGAAAAGTTCAGTGAGATGGTCAAAATTGGTGAAACTATTGAAGATGGTCTTAGGACCGGAAAAATCATCTGAATGACTCCCTGAGATGCATCCGCAGGACCATTAAGGAGGAAAACGGAAGATCTTTCTTCTTCTCATTTGAATTAAACCACAAATCAAAGAGACATGTTGGTCTTCATGTTCAAAAACCTTTACCATCTAAAACCTACCGTTTAGATGCACAAAATCTTTACTCCATCTGACCAAGTTACAAATCTCCACCATCAAATCATCCAAATTAATTAACTTCAATTTCTACCTTACCTAACAATGCTTATCAAAATTACAAAGATCCTTTCCAAATTAACACAAATGCTCAATCAGTTACAAGTTCAGTGCCAATTACCAATTCTTCTTTCTCCTCTATCTACCAAGCCCCACAATCAAATGTCCAACATTCCAAACCCAACATACTCCGCTCAAAATCCTCCCATTTACCGTCGTACCTTTATCTTCACAAAATACATTACAACACCTTTGCTTGTTAGGGAGTTTTTTCAAGATCCTTTGAGCTTTACTCCTTTGGTTGAAAGTCGAAACTCACTCTTTGAGAGATTAAAAGTGTTGGTCTGAGACAAACGATTGTGCCAAAAATTTCAATGTCATTCCCACTTTACACAACCTACAGGCTTGATCTTCATTGCGGTTACCATTCGGGAGACGCTGGACATAACACTAAAGATTGCATCAACTTGAAACATAAAATTCAAGGCTCGATTGATCAAATAATTGTCACTCTTCAAACTATCACTTCTAGTGCCAATGGTAATTCTCTGTCAAATCATGGAGGAGTCACTATTAATATGATTGACCCAAAATCTCAAGCACCTTCTTATCAAAAAAACTCAAGTTATCGTCAAATGTCTCTGCCTCAACAAGGTCATTATGATCTTCCTTGTAAAAGATTCAAAAAAAAATTCTTGGAATTTATGTTGCTCATGAAAAGTCAGACGAAGTTATTTGAGCAATAGAATGTGACAATTTGAAACACAAGATCCAGGACTTAATTGACCAGAATGTTGTCAAGACTATTGCACCTAACGTCAACAGTAATCCTCTAACGAACTATGGAGGCACCACTATCAATATGATAGAGACGAAGGATGAGTTATGCATGGTAAAGACGATAGTTCTGGCTGCAAGTGACAACCTTGAGAAAGTTGTAGCTTCTCCGAGCAAAATCGAGAAACACAATTTTACGAGCATGACGCCCCATAAAGTTTTTGCCTGAGGGGGTCATAACCAGAAGGGGATTAATCAGGTTGCCACTAAATCAGTCTTTGCCTATTATGTCCCCCCCAAAGCCCTTTGTGATAGGGAAATATGCCAATGATGCCATCTTGGACAGAAGATAGGGAATCTTTTGGAAGAAGGTGACTTTACCCAAGATAGGACTAATTGTCCTTTGTATTGTTCAGTAAAAAAATATATAAATATTTAAAAAATGTCAATATCACGTCTGATCGCAAGCTGAATGATCTATGAGATGATGAAGATGAGTTAATAAGAGTTGACTATAAGGGCCGTCTTTAACGGACTTTTCAACAATTTGGAAACAGTTTTGAGACTCAAGGTAAGTCAAATTTGGAAGGGACAAAACTGTAAACTCTACAAAAAGGATGACTAATGTCAAATAAGTCGAATTCGTGTCCCCATTTGAGAGAGATGGGAAAAGAAAACTCACCTGTTCTTAGAAATATCTCCGACAATTTTTTTCGAGCATGTCATGATGAGCCTCACATTCATATAGAGTTGTAAATCAACTCAAATGATTTCAAGATTTGTTCTACTTGAAGATTCAGAGTTTGTTTTATTTCTTTCCCGGTAATGCATCATTTGTTTGTCATTATGTATGTTTATTTATTTGAAAATTATCTATTATAAGAAATACGTCTGACCCGAATTCTCAAGAATGATATATTTAGGCGGGCCTTGTGGGCTTCATTTTCCCTTGATATATTTTAATATTTTCTCTTTGTATTTTGACCTACGTTCGACCTAATTCTCAAGAAATGATCATACGTAGACGACCTATGTCGTTCTCACTGTCTATTTGTTTATAAATTTCCTTATTTTTGTTTTAACCTTTGAAGAGAACTATGTTTGACCTGATCCCTGCCTCAATGTATATGTGCGCCACAACGGATCGGTTCATGTCTCTGTAAGATTTCTATTTTTTACACTAGAACTGGGGGGGCAGAATTTTTGAGATGGACTCAAAACTTCCCAGATTCCTTCATCATTTAAAATTTTCGAGATGCCCAAGACTTCTAATTGGGAATAGAAATTTTTGATGTGGGCATCAAAAATTCTTCAAGCATCACTAATTTTTTTATTACATTTCAAGCGTGATTAGAAATTTAAGTCTACCTTCAAATGATCTATAAAGTTTACAAGTGACTGCAACCACTCCAACACCTTTGGTTTCAGACCAGTGCAAAACTTTCGATTATAACAAATTGGAGCAGAGGGGATCAGGTTAGAACTTTCGCAAGCTTTAATGATTTGTTAATTCTACAAAACATTTTTCGGATACATGATTTTCCAACCCTTGATTTTATTAACTATGCATGACATGACCTTTTGATAGTGACTTTTTCCCAAGTTGATTTTTTGAAAATAAATAATAAATAAATTTAAGGCTTTGATATGGTTCAAACATTTCGTAGAATTTCACCTTATGTCTTCGAGAAGCAAATATTAAAAGTGATCAACCGAAAATAGCAAGACAAAGAGCAACCGATTGAAAGAACTCGACACAAATCAGTTTATTTAGAAACTAATCATTAATCGTAGGATGTAGGTCCATAAGTTGGCTCAAAATCACATATTTTCCATTCATGAATATGGGAAGAAGTAAAAAAAGTGAGGCTCTCCCTAAAAAATTGAATAATTTTTATGTGTATCAGCAGAAAATCATTGTAGTTTTTTCAGGAAAAAAACAGTTCACAATCGGAGTAACAACCACCTTGTTCAAATTTCCAACAAAGCGTAGCTATCAATTTGCGTTCAAATGTTTCAAATAGAAACAAGTGAAAGCATCCACTCTCAACATGTAGAAGCATCTACAATGACATCGAATTACATTTTTAGCATCTAGAACATTTGAAGAAAATTCACAAATCGCGTCGATACCAGGCATGGTAATGTGAGACCCTCATAAAGGGATATTTCTATAAAACTATCAAATGAGATCATATGAACACCAGAGGGACATTTCTACAGTACAATCAAATGAGATAGTAACCACCATCCATATGGATGTCACTGTAATTTTATTTATGGAATAACATCATCCTATTAATGGATCATTGATGAAGAATTATCATCCTATCAATCGTGCATCAACATCAGCCTGCCAATGGATCATCATCATCATCCTATCAATGGATCATCAATGAAGAATCATCATCCTATCAATAGAGCATCAACATCATCCTACCAATGGATCATAAAAGAAGCATCATCATCTGATCATCCTATCAATGGATTAACATCATCCTGCCAATGGATCAACATCATCCTACCAATGGATCATCAACGAAGCATTATCATCTCATCATCCTATCAATGGAGCATCTACATCATCATCATCATCATCCAATCAATGGATCATCAATAAAGAATCGTCATCCTATCAACGAAGCACCATCATCATATCATGTAGCAGCATTATCCCACCAATGGATCGTCATTATCCTACCAATGGATCATTATCTTTCTATCAATGAAGCATCATTTTTCACATCATATCAAAGTCGTCATCTACCGCATCAAAACCGACAGAGGATGACGTTAGAACATTTGTCGAGTGCGGTAAGCCATATGACTTCTCTATTTAAATTACAGTTTCTGCTAACAAGTTATTTCATTCTTTGTCGAGATCATCCAAGAGGATGAATTCTCAAAATCACCCCAAGTGCCACGACGACATCAATAAAGATGCAGCCGATGTGGAACATTTTTAGAAGTACTCCTCTACCATCCACCTTGTTAACGGTTGGGTAATCATCGACCGTCTAGCGGTCAGAGATCAACGGAGTTTTCGATATGGGCAGAAAACAAGTAATGCATATCCAAATCCTCATTAAATCATGAGTGTAAATAGATTATTATGTTCAAAAGGCGGCATAACTGAACATATTTATGTGCCATCCTTCACATCAGGAGGTGACTGAAAAGCAATCGTAAATATACTAACCGACTTTTTCAATTCATGTTCTAGTAACATTGTTTCATCAGTATCTCGAGAGCATCCAAGAGGATGATATAACCCCCGGTGCGAAACCTCAATCAGGATGCAACACAAAAACGTGAAACTTTTTGTAGCAGCGAACGGGGACATAGTCCAAGATATGTCAAACCTAGGATGTGAGCAGAGGAGAGACTTCCACCACAATCAAACCACACCCCTATCAGAAGGCATGTGGCTTTTTCATTAGTTTCCTCGGTTTCAGTTTCGAATCTGGAAATTTTGGTTTTCATCGGAAGCAACTTTTCAATCAAAGTGACGAAACACCAAGATCTTTGGAAATTATGTCTATGTAAGTTCTTACCTGTGCATGTGAAAAGTTCAAATTTCATGGCTAAGAGGTTACAAGGCTCTTTTTCATACTCAATTTATTTGTCACTCTTGCATAACCAAAAGTTATCTAGCATAATATATATCCTTTGCCGATCGAATCAAACTACAAACAGCCTGATTCCTAAGGTTCAAGGATATGTAGGCGATCTCAATGCTGAAAACTCAGGTGCATTCCAACATTTGCTCTTAAATCGTATTCCCGATCATTTTGGTCCCTTCATAATTAAATATCGAGATGATTTTCAAATTCTTTCAAAATCCTGCGTTAAATCAAGCATACTGAACTACAAGTAGCCTAAATTCTCATATAGCCTTTAGATATGTAGGAAACCTGTTTTTGAGGTTCGCCCATAATTCCTAAAGTCCGTACCAAATCCCTGTCCTAAAGATGAAATGTGGTCGGTCAAAATTGGATTAGGCAACCTTTTTCCTTGAGTTTGGTGGCATCAAGCCAAGTAAATGAGGGATAGTTTGTTGACATCAATTTTTGACCCTCCCGATAAGAATTAATTCCACGAAGTTTTCTAAATCGAAACGATTGAAAAATAGTTGACTTTTATAATACTGTGTGGCTTTCTCTTTTAACGAGCTAAGTATAAGTTAATATACCATAGTCACCAAGCTTCACTTTTTTTAATGTACTAGTCACGAAAGTTTCTTTAACTGTGATATATTTGGTCGTGATTATAACCTGCAACTACCTGCTTGTTGACGTAAATCTTTATTTTTTTTTATTAGAAGTATATCGGTTTTAGATTCATGTTTATCCTTGATCAAAGTTTTATCTTCTCGTATGTTTGTTCCAATCTGTAATTTTATCTATTTCTTGTATGCCTTTGTTGTGTAGCTACTTAATATGACCTGTTTTGCACACTTCATAAGACTCATGATAGTTGAGGTCCTTACAGTTAACAATGTTATTAAATTTGTAGTTCGTTCAGTAGTATGAAGGAGTAAGTGGGAAAAAGAATATTTGATGGCTTTATTGGACATGAATTTTGAGAAGAACGTTAACATTGTGATAGAAGAACTCAAAAAAAAATAAAAGACTTTTCATGTAAAATTTCATTATGTAGAGACACATATGAGAAGACTAGTACAAATACATAACGATATACCTGGTGTTTGGCAGTCTTTGGACGACGTTAAGCAACACTTTGAAGTCAGCCATGGGAAGGAAGGAAGAGTATAAAAGGTGGTGGGCAGAAACAAGGAGTTGAAGCCATTAAAAGATATAGTTTTAAGGGTAGTTTTGTCGTTATTTAAGTAAAAATAGAATTATTGATTTGTGAATGCGCCGAGTCACCGGTTAAATGTTTTCTTATATATATATATATATTCTATATATATATATGTATTATTGATATGTATAACCTATGTGATTCATCCTCTGTTTTGTGTATTACAAACTTTAATTTACTTGATATTTAATAGTGTTAGGCCTATAGAACACAAACAATATCTATCCTTTTGGTGCAACTTTAATCTACAGATCCAATTGTCCTTACAGTATATTGTTGAGTTCATACGGTTTTCCTATTGTCCCTTTGTCAGTTTTGTATGGCCATTAGTGATGTGAGTGATGATCTCCATGTAATGTATTTTGAGTTGTGCGTCATTTTGTTTGGATTGAGTATGTTTTAAACACGTGACATGTTGTTTTTATATTCAGCGGCCTTTTCCCGTCATATAATTTTGGAATTCTATAATTAACAGTACATGTTAATAAACATCGCTCTCCTGCCCTTTCTAACAATCTGGATATCCATTCTTGAATTTTCTGGTGTAAACAATATTTTTAATGCGTGTATGGTCTTCACTGTCTTGTCTGCATTGAATATTTTCAATCCTTCTCTTTTTTGTTACACGTGATGCTGTGACATAGATTGGCCATGTCTTGAGACCTGTTGAGGAAATATACCCTCCAACATCTCTTAAGCTTGGTCCTTGACTTATTGATTGTCATACAGAACGGTTGCTCAAAAGACAGTGTCCGCTATTACGCTTGAATGCCTTTTGAATCATTTGGAGAATCATAATTTTGGGTATTTTGACTCTTGTGCCGAGTTCTTAACCAAATAGGATGTTTTTGCATTTACAGCCCATTTTCCCAGATTTGTTATCATTAATCTTGTACCGTTGCTAGTCCTTCTGTTGATTGTGGATTTCTAAGAGCATAATAACCGGACTTCCTAACTTTTAAGTGTATGTCCTGGTTTAGGATACCTTGGAGTCGTATTTTATTAAGGAATTCCAGTGGGTACAATATATCTTCCTCATTAGTGTTCACCTCTTGCTTTGCACACATAAACAGAGCTGTAATAGGTTTTTCCTTCCCCTGGTATAAATTTCAATATTTTTTCAATTTAGATCATCAACCATTTCATTTTTTGGTGTTAGTATGGGCTCTTGTCTATTCAAGTATTCTGGGTCCGTTGTAACTTTTGTAATAGGGGATTGGATATACTACATCTACAATGGATTCCAGTCGATTGTGTGATGGTCCATGAATATATCAGGTGGAGTTAAGAGTTCCCATCTTTTTATCATATAAACTATCCACTCCAATCTGCAATACCAATAATCAAAAAATTGCCAATTATTTTCAGCACACACCCATCACTGACTCCACTCTGCCACAATTTAAGTCGCATATTTTTCCTTCAGTTCAATAATTGAAAAGTAGGGCCACAGGTGTGAACGGTTTTAGTGATACATCAACAATATCATCTCCTTGTTCCTTTGGTAATTATCGGCGGATTTTTCTGAAATTTACACCACATACCGATTGTTCTCCCCCACCGGCCTCGTCACACGATTTTATACCCTATTCTCGAAAAATGTCCCTCAGCTCTTGTCTAAGGCTTCGAACAATATTGTTTGCCATTGAATTTCATCCCAAATTATCAACATGTTTTCTTTAGTTAGTCTCGCTAATTGGCTCCTTGTTTTATGTCACATTCGACTCGGGATGATGTCAATCGAAAATGGCATCGCGAATGAGAGGTCCTTCCGTTTGGCACAATAAGCTGCTATACCTAAGGGTGTGGCGACTGGTAGACCTATTTTTTGGATTCTGATCTAATTTTGAAACATTCTAACATAGAAATGTCTTGCCTGTACACCATGTCCGTGTATAAAAAATAATCTGCCTTCTTCATGTAACCGTATGATATTTTCCTTTCATTACTGGTAATTGACACATTTAATAGTGGAGATGATTTGTCTGTGCCTTTTTTTTTGAGTTTGGCCTTTGTCACATATCTAGCTTTCATTAATAGGTGATTTCCCCCATGCCCGCATTATGTATTATCGGCATGAATCCCTTCTAACTGTCTCGCAAACTTCTTCCCTGTTTTATGAGCAATGTTCTCAATTGCAATAAGATAATACGCTTCTATTTCATTCGTTTGTCAATTAGTCTGCAAATCTTTCATATGTAATCGCTTTCTCTGCATCATGTGATAATCTCTGATAAATTTATATTTTTCTCGCCACATCTTGCGTGAATCTGTAAACTTGGCATGGAATAGAATAGTCACAAAATTATTGCGCAGTATCATTTCCACTTGCCCCTTGCATCCTCTGACAACAGTCATTCCACTCCTTGTCTTCATCTAATACGTCTAATGCGTAGCAAGCCGCTCTATAGGTTTTATCACTCTACTCCATTATTTCTTTTTATGCTTTCAATGAAGTGCAGCCTTTGAACAAATTTAACAACCGGCATAGATAAAAACGCTCTCCCACTTGCTGGATGTGCAAAAATAGATTCATCTACCAATTGGCCCGAACTTTTTCCTCCTAACTTCCTTCCATACCCACCCCACCGCGTAGGAATCAGAATATGTTAGATCTTCTTGCAATCGGGGTTTCAAAAACAAAACTCCCCCCCTTTTTTGTTTGTCTTCAAACCATTCAGTAATTTTGTTTTTCAATTTTGGTCCTGTTTAGTAATTGCGCTTTCAGCTCGCCTTGGATTCTTCGCATATTATGGTGTTTTTTCCTTGTAAATGAAATGGTAATCGTGCTCAACTGATGGTTTTATCTATAATTAAAATGTTCACTTGTGAATATCCCCTCCAGACGCTTCGGTAGCAGAATGTATCTTCAATCTAGATACTTTTCTGATCTCATCGTTATCTTTTGTTGAATCTGTTTGCTTCTATTATTTGTTTGTTGGCTCTAAGTCCGACCCTTTATGACATACTTGAATAGATCTTTTCACCGACCTGAGTAGTTTCAAACTCCAACTTTTTGATGTGTGTGCATTAAATTCACAAGCAAAGTCCCTATTGTATGGACAACATATCTGTTGTCTAAACTGCTTCATTTTTCTTCACTTCAAATACATGTGTTCCGTCTCCTATAACTAGGGATCTATCCAATCAAAATTTTTTCTGGTCAATTGTGTTTATTCTTAGGGAAAGCTTTGTGCACTTCCATTGTCTCATACCTGGTCAGCGTGGATTTGAGTTTGTCTGCATGGTCCGTGTATCATAAAGTTCTTGATTTCGTTTGTCCATATGGATCTTCTTCAAGTTAGTAATTTAGGTATCAACTCTGTCAACTGTTCTGCTGTGGGATTTTTTTGGGATTCATGAAATGAATATCAAATATTATGCATGTGGCAAGCCTCTTTTTCTGGACTCCATTGTATTATACTTGTATATAATTACTATGTGGCTATGTGTTAGGATGTTGGCAGTTGTCTTAATTCCTATTTAATATTGTAGTTGTTCATTTTTTTTGAAGTATTTCTCTTTTCCATTCGTATAAATTCCAAAGTAAAGTATTTCACACGTTTAACTCAATCTCATCTTACTAAATGTTACAAGTGTAGATATCAATGAATCAATGTGGTATTATGATTTGTTTATTTGATATTTAGTTGTTGGTTATGTCTTTTTTTGGGGCTCGTATTATTGTGTACCGTTTGTTTAATTTTATTGATGTTGCAGTTATTTGTTGTTAGGGTTAACTTCAACTTATACTTATTACCTTTTTTTCCCCTTATCCTATTAGTTTTTTAACAGGTTTTCCTTTATGGTTCGTATATAATGTATTTTGGTGCTTCATTAATTTAATTTATGTACTAAATTCCCTTGGTTAAATCTTCCTTGTAAACTGGTGGTGCATCGTATATTATAAGGTGTATATTTCTTTCTTAGTTTGGCACTGAGTTAGTAAAATTATATTGTAATAATGTTAATACATTTTTAGATGATCGTAGAGGTGTGCTAACAGTATGAGGTATGTAAGAGTATTTGATAGAAAGAACTACATGCTAGTACTATCCCAAAATGTTTTAGCTTTTTGAATATGTTGCATTAGTTGGGACCAAATTTTATTTGGAAAACCCTGCATATGATGTCCTACCCCCCGGCTACCATCGTCATGTTGACAAAATTGGTGCAACATTGCCTTTATTTCTGGCCACTTTGGGTTACATTGAGGTAAGAACTAAATTCGTGTATCCAAACCCATATACATCTATCCATTGCACTTGATAATTTTTGTGCCCTGTAGCGAGGGTCCCCCCTTGTGTGACGACGGTAATATAATTGTTTTCCCCACCTGTGATAATCAAAATCTCCACGCACAACGCAACCATTAAGCCCCTCCAAAAAGTCAGCCCGCAGCTTTGGTGGTTATTCGTATATATCTAAATCGCCTCCCCCCCCCTCTTCATTGCCCTGTAACCATCCACACGTACGTTTCAGTCGCCTCGGCCATCCTGTATAGTGTGTGCCCCCATTAATCGTTTGTTTTTATGGCGGTATCCTAATATTGTCTCATTGTCATGTGCCGCGTGTGTAATTTTTTTGGCTTTGAGACACTAATGTATTCCTATTCTATATCCATCTTCACAGACGGGTGTATTAATGGATAATTCATTGACATGGAAACTGGGTGTAAATCGGTGATCCTTTGGAGCCATTTTTTGCGGTGTTCACAATAACATCTCGCTATAAGCTAGCATCTGTAAGATCGTCAATGATCAATCCAGCCACTTCTTAAGCCTGTAGTATATTGTATTGCCGACCGTCGTTGAATCCTTTCCTGATAGAAACGCATGCGAAACTCTGTTTGTGGTTTGTCTCTATATCTATCTCTCTTGGCCATAACGAAATGATTTTAAACCAAACATTATGCTTGTCGACATTTCAGATCTCCTTAACATGTCTATTTGAACTTTTCAATGCATTAAGACTGTTGATTCATTTTCTATTGCATTGTCCCGTATCATATATATATAATTATGCAAATTGTGTCTTTTTTTCCAGTTTTCCCTCAGTAAGAGAGAGATTTAATATGATTAAAATTAATGGTTCCACCTGATTCTGAATACATAAGTAACCTTTTGAGATTGATTGATTTGTCCACTCGACCTCCCATGATGTAAAGTGAACAATGGAGTTGTATACCCTGATTTTTTTTCTAAATGTAACACCTATTTTCCGTATGTATTTGCCCAAAAGATATTGAGGTAGGGGTGGTGGTTGGCACAGTATGGTAATGAACAACGACCTTCCATACAACATATTGAAGTTTGGGTTGTCCCCGTGTCATTTGTACTTTTGTTTGTCCGTTCTTCTCGTCATAACCATAGAAATTGCTCCTCAATATTAGCAGGTGTAGGTTGAGGCCCTAATTCATTTTTTTTCTTTTATGCACCTTTCATAAAAGCTTGCAGCTAAATGAAGTTTAAAGTATTCATAATGGCACACAAATTTTGGATTTCCTCCCCTTCTTTATTAATCATTTTACTTATGCCCCAAGCTATTGATCCCCCTTTCATAGAATTAAACAAATACACATTTGCAATCAATAAATATAATTTGATGAAACAACGTAAGTCATTACAAACTCTTCTTATGCATAATTCTTACCATTGTGATGAGGTATATGAATGAAGATTTAGAACAAAATGTTACTACCTTAATTAAGCATTGCTTTGTTTCTTCTAACAACAACATTCTTTTATGACTTCATACAAAAAGCTGTCAGGAGAAAAGCACTGTCCTATCCCTTCAATGATACATAGAGATGGTCACTCCAAATGGGAAATTGAAGTATGGGTGGGTCCAACGTTGAGGTTAAGACATATGCAGAGAAGGAATAGCAGCTTAAATAGATAAACTCGTAGTACTACATATGCAAGAATTTTAATAGATCATGTTCATCTCATGCCGGGGTAATTCGCTATTCATTTTCTATTTAGGTCAAGTTTTCATCCTCAATATATCTACTTGATAAAAATTACTACAGGTTTAACTGCTAAGTTGATTCTACCTTTCCCAATTCCTTCATGTTTATCATCAGCCTTTCTAAGCTCTAATTTTTAAGGTTATAATGATTTCCTACGAAGTAAGTAGTATACAATTAAACTATTTGGGTCTGTTGTGATGGTATATTTGAGTTAATTGGAACGTACCATGTATTTGTTGTTGCCGTTTTATAGTTGTGATATTAGTCAGTTTCATCTCGGTTGCCATTTTCTTTACAAAACATACAACCAAATCCGCTTGCTTTTGTGGTTGATCTTTGTATTTCCTATGAACTAATGTGAGTTTCCTCTTCAAGCGAGCATACTTTGGCAGTAATTTTCTGATATTTACTAATTCCTCTGTCCGCGTATTATAGGTGGTTGTTAATGTATTACTGTTCATATTTTTTTGGACTTCCTGTATTTGCTTTCTAACTGAGGTAGAAGTTGGTGTAGTTCCTGAATGTCGGAGGAAATATTTGTAGACCCACAAAATACCTTAATAATGTGTGTTATCAAATCCATTATGTTTGGCCCCATGATCTAGTAATTCTGAATTTTTTTAAAAAATTATGTTGGTAAGATTACTGGCCAATATATCGTCTACTGAATTTTGAGTGTAGTGCAATAGAATTCATGTTAGCCAATGTATTAATGTTGGAAATATTTCTGACCCAATCTCGTTCCTCTTTGATTACCAGGAGTTGCATAGATTCTTTGTTATGCATAATGTTTTCGATTTTACTTGTTGTTGTGACAGAAAGTACTTGTCTTGTTCCTATTTTATTACACTAGGAAGCATGTGTCAATTACTGGTCAACAGGACACCCCATTTGTCGTTACGGCGGTGGCATTGGGTGTGTTTTATAAGTGTTCTAAAAAGGACATCAACGTTTTCGGTGGCGCAAGTTGAGTAGTCCATTAGACAGTGTTGTCAAGTCGTTTTGGTTTTTTGTTTGGATCTTTCTATATTTTTTAAGTACTCTCCAAGATCTATGGGTATTATGTCATGACATATCTGTACTTGTCAAATAGGTTATTTTGTATACTCGCTAGCAGAAACTAATATTATGGCAATTTCATGGGATTCGTTACTATTCTTAAAGTTTGCTTTGAATACAAGAGACGTATAAAAGAAACAAACAATCACTTGCAAAACTAATTCATCAGCAAAAAAAAAGTGAGAAAATAATCTTCTAAAACATGACTTTCGTAGGTAACATGTTTTTGACATGATTAGCTCCAACTTGTGTGGTACATAACATTACAAAGACTAATAGTTATGTTTCTGATTCTTACTTGGATTAGTAATTTCTTCTGAGATCGTGAATAGAAAAATCAGCTAGCTGATTCTGTCTAAAATAAGGAATCAACCCCCTTTGTAAGAAGTTTGAATCTTTGATTGACTTCTCCGAAAATGATTTTTTAATTATTTCATTTAAAATTACAAAAGACCTTTCAGCGTTAGCAAAAAGAAAAAAAGGTGTTACACTAATGCCGTCAGTACTAACGTACTCCCAACAAAGTTTAATGTTTTTTCACGGTGAGGATTTTCAAAGACCATAATTTGAGGGAACTAATTCTCAACCCAATAAGTGCTACATCTAACTTAAGGAGTAAAATGTAGCGGAGAACTTATAACCAACTCAACTTTTATAGTAATGTGCATTTAGTAAAGGAAATCTTATGTTTGAACAGTACACTAAACCTATCACCTAACTATTAACAGACCTCAACTATATTAGCCACTGAAGGACAAAAGTTTTTCACTATTTGATCAAACTATAATGTTAAAGTCCCTACCTAAAATGGACTCTAATGTTGTCCTTTTTATGGTGTCACTATCACTCTCTCACTGTCAGCTAGAAATAAGTTCCTTCACTTTCGCTTCAACTTTCTTGAATAAACTCTGTGGTTTGAATGGGGGAAGCGTCCTTTCCTAAGGAATTTCTTAAAGTAGTCTGAGTTTTGACCTTTGGCATGAAGTCTGTTTGTTCAGTTGAATCTTCCAATTCGCTTTACCCTGTTCATAAAATACATTCCAATAATTAGGAGGATTATTGTTGAATGGATGGTACAGAAGCTGAAAGGATTACTATCAAGATAGTAGAATTCACCAAAAGAATCACAACTGTATACCTTAAAACCTTTTTGTCTTTGTTTATCCGGTGCTTCAATTCTAATTCTTCATCTGACACAGTAACTTTTTGTGACTGTATAGTTTGTCCAGCCCTTCTTTTTCAATTGAAACTGCTCAATTTGAGTTGAAAGACAAAATCCATCCCTCAAAAACTTTGAATTTGGGGCATAATATTAGTTTTCGCTTTTTGGACAAAGATTAACCACTTTGTGAGCAGAGTATCAAGAATTTTTCAGCGACCCCAATTAAATAGGACCAAAGTAGGTTCCCACCAATTGTTCCTTGACTTTACGGGTGGATTCTAAACCTGTGTGAGTGTCAACAACGTTAGTGTTCCTCAAATATAAGGGTTGAAACAATGTTTATTATGTCTTACCTATTAATGTTAAGGGTCCACATTGTTTGTTGTACTTCTGCATTTGTAGACCCATTTGAAGATCAATTTCTTGTTGGATAATTGACGTGAAATGTTATAATCAATCAAGAAATTCTCTATTGCAGTTATTTTGTGCGCTGATGAACACACATTTTTCCTAACCATATGTATGAAGACTGATAACATTAAAAACAATAGTCATCATGGGTACACATATAAAAAGAGGATCATGTTGATACAGCAAGGTGATTTTCGTCTGAAGGCTTATTCGTAACTAACGCTCTAATGTCCGAGAGTCCATTCAAGAATCTAACTCTGCACCAGACATCTTGTTTTCCAAAACATAGCTTGTGCACTGGAACGTTACTACTTGAGCTTCCACTCGCAATAGTTACAACATCAACTGACTTCTTTGAGAACGTATAAAAGCAAGGCAGTGAATGTTTGTCCATGTTTTAGATTGCCCCTACATTTTACTTGCATGTGTGTGGCAAAAATTTAGTTCTCCTATTATGAAATAAACAACATTTACATTTTCATACGGCATATACATGTACTACTATAATGGTTGCAAACACATGTTCCATAATACTACATACCTCTGAATCTTTGAACCGTTGTAGAAGTCGGACAATGACACTATAAGGGTCCCTAAGAGCGTTGGGATATACATATGGGTAAAATGATTCGCCATGGTCCTCCCACAAAGTTTATTCTAGCTTTGATAGTGAGTGTCCTCCCTAAAATAGTCTAATTTTTTACAATAGAACAATATATTTCTAATGCTGCAATTTAGGCATGAATGAATATTACCGTAAATTAGTTAAGAAAATATTGGATCAGTACGAATGTGTAATGTCGCGCTTCCCTGCCATTTTGAACCCAACACATTCTACATCAACCTATTCGCATAAGCCTCCAACACGACATCTACAAGTTAGGAAAGGGACTTAACTCATTTTATGACGGTGCGCATAACTTTCCTAACATAATGAAAGGAAGAAATATACCCCTGACAGGCAGAATGTTGTTGTTGATCCTCTCGAAATAGTTCGGTTGCATAAACTGAAAACCATTCGAGGGATATGGCAACAATCATCCAGGTAGTATTGGATGGCTTTTTTCCGCACAATGTTAATTTTAAAGTTTGACTGTACTGGTCTGTATTCACCGTTTAATGCTGAAACTTTAAACGTTTCTAATAATGACTGTCATATCCTTCACTCCTTTTAATCACGAAATTTATTCCTGGTTCTCCGATTAGTTTGCGGGCATCAGTTCCCTGAGAGAGTCATGTGGAAGACAGTTCCTAATAAGCAGATTAAAAACTGAAAGTGAAGGATGTGAATGATGCATACCTTTTCATCAATTAGTATCATGTCAAGGCTTATCATGTCTGGGCTTCACCTGTAATTAATAAATTCCCATAACCGGCAGACTCGGACTCTAATTAGCCATTCATCACGAATAGCACCCAAATCAGAAAGAAGTGAATAGGCCATATTTAAATTTCCTTTCCAGAAAGTAGAAGAATGTTTGTATTTGTAGTCGGAAAGACAGAAAGAAGTGGTGGAGAATGGGTGATATGAAGGGTGCTAGCCATTTTATAGAGAGGTTGGAACCGTTGACGATGAGGCGTGGTTGTTTTCATTCATCAGGAAGGGCATAATTTTGATTGTTGGTCAAAAAGACCGAAGATAGGACTCGTTGTATCGAAAAGGAGAAAGAGAAAGCCTAACGCCAATTGGTTTGGGGTTTGAGAGGCGTCTATTGTGGGGATCATTTAAAGAAGGGATTTTAGGGAATAAATTAAAGTGAAAGGGTTTTCGGATGGGGGAGCTGCCACATCGGCTCAATAAAAATTTTTTCTATATATATTATATATATATATATATATGGATTTTGTCTTGTTTTATTTTTGGGGCCTAAGCCCTTGAGGCTTTGTTATTTTTTTCATTATTATTATCTCGTTTAGTTTAGGATAGATACACATAAAATGGGCCTAAAGCCCAAAAATGAAAGGGTTCAAATACCGATCCAGGCTGACAGAAATTGAATTTGGACCCAACTCTCTCTCTCTCTCTCTCTCCTTTTACTTTACCATCTCTTTGCTTGTCGATATCTGCTGTTAGTTTTAAGTTTGGAAAAATTTCAAACTTCTGCAAGAGGGTATCCCGTTTTAACAAATTAAGTCAAATCAATCAAGTCTAAATAGATTGAAAAATATAAATTTTGGAAAGTAAAAACTCACGTCGATAATAGGATGATGTTTTCTAAAAATTCCCAATCTATTTCCAATTCAAGATGAGTTAATTTTTAAGTCACAAATTAAGTTATGGATAATCACAAGTAAGCGGTATTTTTAGGTCTGTAAAAACCCTTCCTAAAATACAAATAAGGAACCTCCAAAACCCCTTAAGTTTTCACTAGATTAATGTTTAGTCTTTTTGAAAACAAAGGTGTTTTCTGATTTGCCTAAATTAAGTGGCGCCTCTAAAACAAGTCTTAGAACAATAAAAATATATTTTCTTTTAAATAAAACAACTGGTATATTGATACAACGGAGAAGTACTTAAAAATACCCTTTAAGTATGGAAAATGGAACAAAAATACCCTTAATCCACCTTTGGGTTCAAAAATACCCTTCCATCCAGCTATATGGACCTATATTACCCTTTTACTTATAGAATTCCTTTTGAGTAATAATTAATTTTTTCATTAATGATGTTACAGTCTTTAATTTGTTGAAATTAAAATGAACCAAAATAATAATTTCTCTTAAATTAAACCCAGTTCCAACTAAATTCAAGCCCATCCACTTAAAACTTTATTGACCCATATATTAAATAATCAAAATTCAATCAACAACTTGCTCAAGTTATTTTTAATCTCGGTCAAAAAAAGAGGCACATTAGACCATACATAATATGAAACTTCTGAAAATTCCATAGAAACATTTCTAGAGGGAAGAAGTGAAATACAAGATCAAGTGTCAATATAATCATACACCATATTTTGTAACACTATGAAAAAGTCCAGCAAATCTCCAATCTCTGGAAAACATAAACTCAAAGAGATAAATTTCTCAAAATTCGAAACCCTAGAGTTCAAAAATTATTTCACTTCTTTCTTTTTTGCTATTCATATAAAGCACTAACAACACAAAAAAGCAAAACTAACATAATTATATTTCTTAAATAGACATAATTTGGGAAATTCTCAAAGAAAAATCATGAAATAGAATACCAAAAAGGAAAAAAAACTAGCCATAGCAAGAGATTATATACTTGATGAAGAAATGAGATTAATATCGACTTTCCTTATCTGCAGATTTTACAAGAAGATAATATGAAGAGAAATTTTGTGTACGGAGAAAAAAAAAAGCAACTCACCGCTACACTGTGATTCTTCTTCTTTTTTTAAATATGGGTCATTAAAATTTTTAAGGGGTCGGTATAGTTTAGCTTGATTCGAAATTGATTTGGGATAAATTCTTGTGGGGTTCCCAACCCAAGAATCTTTTTTTCAAATCTAAATTTGTTACAATACATACCACGTTAATCTTATCAAGAATACATTATTAGTAAAGTTTGAAACTTATATATTTTCCATATGTCATGGTGACATCAATATTGTTCTATAATTTCTTTCTATCAATAAGTATTCTTGCTCATTTGTACACATACCAATAAGAAAAAAAATCATTTTGAAAAGCAAAGTGAGGTATTTCATGACTATACAAGAAAATATTATGTGAAGACAATAGAGTGTTGAGTGATATTTTAGTAAGGTGGAAACCAAAAGAGTGTTGTTCCTTTGAGTGTGTAGTACAACTTAAGTATTTTAATTTGTGACATACAGTGTAAAATTCCTTACTATAGTGATATCAGTTGCTCCTCATGACCCGTGGTTTTTCCTTTATTTCAAAGGTTTTTCACGTAAAATTCTTTGTGTCATTATTTTTTCATTTTATTTCTATTACTTTTACCATATATATTTTTGTGTTTATCCGCATTTTCCCAATAATCTCGTATCAGAGCCAAGGTTTTATCTGAGTATGCTTAGTGTTTGCAGCATAGTCTTAACTTCCACATCAGAAAAGATTTACTTTGATTTGCGATAACTATATTTTTTGGGGAAAACGATGAAAGATAACACGAATAGAATGGTTACTTTGAGTGGTGTTAATTATGTCATTTAGAGGGGAAAATGGAAGATATGTTTTGTGTTAAGAATTTTTATGAATCATTACCTTGTAAAGCCTAGATAATAAAACAGATGAATGGTGGTTCTATTGCACAAATAGGTTTTTGGATTTATTAGGCAATTGGTCGACGATAATGTGTTGAACCATATTTCTGGGAAGACATATGCTCGAATCCTATGGGAGCATCTTTAAAGTTGTATGCTCGAAAAACTGGCAAACAACAAAATATTCTTCATAAAATCAGATTTTATTTAAATTGTCAATGATGGTTCTCCGCTGATAACCCCAACTGAATCATTTGTCAGGGATCATGGAATCAGTTTACTGCTATGGCAGCAAATTTGAGAAAATTTCAAGCTTTTGCTTCTACTTGGTTTCCCTACCAGACTTTTAAAAAACATTTAGACTTCTTTGTCAAATTCTGTGTCTGATGGTGGGATCTCTTATGGATTCCTCCAAAGTGTGTCTGAGCACAAAGATTAGAAGAAAAACTCAAGGTTCTTCTTCGTCGATATGCTGATAACTGCCCCAAGGTAAAACAAAACTCGTGGTTCTCAGTATAGAGAAAAAAATAAGAAGCAAATCCATAGGCAGACTTAAATATATTGAGTCTATACCATTGTGGCCTGAAAGAGCACACAAAGATTTCTTTTGTCAGAAGTTGAAGATGGAAAACAAAACAAAGAGGACTCAGGAAGATAACATAAAAATTTTCCTAGCCACCGTTAGCACCGAACATCTTGTTCTATCCTTATCGAATATGTATATTGTTTGTGATGATTCCCCCAATCTGGGTTGTGGACCACTGGCGCCGGTATCTCATGTGACATCACGAGGAGGATTTTTTATCTTCCTATACTCCTTGTGATTTTGAAACCTTGAGTATGGGTAATTAAACTGTTTCTTTCTCGGTTGTTGTATTGGTACAATTTGTTTTGGAAACTATGTTGGAACTAAACTAGTTTTTCTTGATTTGGTGCAACTCTAATTTAATGTGGTCGCAATGAAGAAAGACATTGGGTTGTGCACTCCTACTTTGTCACTTCCTTGATGATTGATCGATAAAACTTTGGGTCTAATGTTTGTAAGACTAAAGACCAAGTGTTTGGTGTCTTCAAGCAGTTTCAGGTCTTCAGTTGAAAGAGAAACTGGAAAGAAACTAAAATGTTATGCTACTGAAATGGTGGGGAATATTGGTGGACGCGTTTGACGAATCTTGCAAACATCAAGGTATTAGACCCAATAAGCATTCCTCTCAAACTCCTTGACTTAATGGTTTTGGCTGAGAGAATGACATGACCCTTGATGGGACTTGTTAGATGTTTACTTCTGAAGCAAAAAGTAGCCGAACTCATTTTGAGATGAGGCTTTATTGACCGTTGCACAATTATTAATCTATCTCATGGTGTTGCTTTGCAAAGTAATGTACCCAATAGTGTTTGGTATGGAAAATATGTTCCTATGACCATTTGGAGATTATTGGTTGCAAAGCTGATGTACCTGTGCCGAAGAGGAGAGTTCCAAAGTTAGAGGCCAAGAAAAGGACAATGCATCTTCATTGGATATGGCCTTGATGAATTCGGTTTACCAAGCTTAAATGATCTAATTGAAAATAAACTTGTGAGCAGTCGTGATATTATTTTCGTGGAGAATCAAAAAACACTTAAGATTATTAACAAAGTGGCAGAAGCTAGAAATCTTCAAGTTTTGATGATATAGTTCATCATGATAAAGTTCCTAAACAAGGTGCATGATGTGGGTGGGTTGATAATCATGGTGACGCCCAAAATCATGTATCGGAATCGAATGTATGTTTGATTATAATTTAATGATATTGTTTATTGATGATTTGTTGCTCATGAAGTTGTGGACAAATCAAATATTCTGCTTCAGAGGTCCACCAAGACAGCGATTTTTTCTCCCGTTATTCACCATGAGTCTTGTGATACTCACGACAGGGAAGGGAAAGTAATGTTGATGAGAGGTTCATGGAAGATGAGTACAATGATTCAATGGATTGAAGTATACAGACGAGATGATAGTTCTTAATGATAATCACACTTATGATTGGTTTAAAATATCCAAGGGATGAGAGCTTTGAAGAGAAAGGGGTCTTCAAGTGAAAGTTGAAGAATACAACTTGAATCCCGGTACAAAAGCTAGATTGGTTGTTAATGGATTTTGTAAACGGAAGGGTATGACTTTGACGAAATATTTTTCTCTGTTTGTGAAATGCTCCCTCACTTCGCATAGTTTTAGAGTATAGTCTAATTTAGAGATTGAGCAGATGGATTGTGAAAGACGGTTTTCTTCCCATTGACCTAGAAGAAGAGATTTAATGAAAAACATGAGGGCTTCAAAGTAGAAGTAAAAGAATTTGTATGCAAAATCAGAAAGAGTTAATATGGCCTAAAACAAGATCATAGAAGTGGTACAAGAAGTTTGAATATTGTATTGAGGGAGCAAGGATATAAGAAGACTTCTTCGATCATTGGGTATTTGTAAAAAAATTTTTACAATGAGTTATATCTTTTGTTGTATGTGGTGATATGTTGTTGTGGGTAAAAATACTTCCAAGATTGACAAGTTGAAGAAAGAGTTGTGTAAGTCTTTTGTCGAAAGAAACATTGAACGGGTACTAGAGAGCATCAATATGAAGATTTGAAGCCTTTTAGCACAACCTCTTGCTGGTCATATGGTGGAGCAGAAGATGTTGTCTACAGCTAGGAAGAAAAAGAGAACATGGCCAAGGGAGTCATATTCTTCCGTCGTTGTAAGTCTACTGTATGGCAATGGGTATGCACTAGACCTGAATTGCTCAAGGAAGTTGGTGTGTCAGCAGATTTTTAACAAATCCGGGAAAAGGAGCATTGGGAAGTTGTTTGAAGTGGATACTCAGAGTATCTTAAGAAGATCAATACTGCGTGTGTTTTGGAGCCATCACAATCCAATATTGAAAGGATATACAGATTCGGATATGGAAGGTTGACCTTGGCTAACATAAAATCTACTACGGATCTTTGTTTACTTTTTCAGGGAAGGAAAGCTATATAATGGCGAGTCGCAAGTTGCAGAAGTCGTGTGTTGCACTATCTACAACTGAGATGAAGTATATTTGTGTCACTGAAGTCGCTCAAGGAGATGATATGTCTTAAGCAATTTCTTCAAGACCTTCGTTTGATTTAGATGGAGTATATTGTCTTTTATGACAGCTAGAGTGCAATAGAGTTGAGCAAGAACTCCATATACTATGCAAGGGCAAAACACATCGACGTCAAATATCATTAAATTCGTGAACAAGTGGAGAGTGAATCACTTCAAGTTAAAATGATTCACACAAGTGAAAATCCTCAAATTGTGGACCCCCACAGCTGTACTGACAGAAAGTTCAAATTATGCCAGAACTGTGGGTCTTATTGAGCTCTATCTAAAGATGTTAGGAATACCTCCTTCAGTGAATGACATGGAGGGGGAGATGTGGGTTTCAGCCCCAATCTTTCTTTTAAGTATCTAATTGGTACAACAATTATACCAGTTAAAACTTACTTCAAGATAACTCTTTAAGGTGCAAAGTTGGAAACTTACAAGTATTTTAATTATGTCATAGTGAATCATTGTGTAAGTCTCTGATAAATAGAGATTCTTGGCTCATTGTTAAAACACACCAAGTAGAAGAAAAAAACGATTTTGAGAGCAAAGTGAGGTTATTCCATAGACATACAGGAAAAATAGAGTGTGCGTCGATACTTTAGTTAGGTGGAAACAAAAGAGTGTGTTCCTTGAGTGTGTAGTAGTCATTTAAGTATTTTATTGTGGACTACAAAGTTGGACCGTGAGAATTCGCTTATTATGAGTGCTATCAGTTGATCCTCTTAACCCGTGGTTTTTTCTTATTAGAAAAGGTTTCCCCGTAAATTCTTGGATGTCGTTATTTTCCATTTTTTCTAATTACTCTTTACCATATATATTTTTATATTTAGGTCCGCATTTCCCAACAATTATGATTTTTGCGTGATTTAAATTCCACCAATTAAAGATTGTCACCTTCATTGATGAAAAGATTAGTAATTATTACCCATAAGAGGATTTGTAAGGTAAACGGGAATATAGGTCCAATAGGTGGATGAAAAAGGGATATTGTAGTCTAACTGTGGATGAGGGGGATTTTGTTCTCATTTTAATATACTTGAAGGGTGTTTAGGTCCTTCTCCGTGATACAAAACAATGGAGGCAAATTAGTCACTCAACAGGAGCAAAAGACACGAATTTTAATTGTTGCGAAGAAGAAAAAATTCTGAAATTATGTAAGTGATAAGACTGAGGAGTCACATGTATTTGCACATTATTTCTAAAAATTTGCAGCCTTTTAGAACAATCATTAATGTATAACCATTTTCCAAATCTTTCAAAACAGGGTTTTTAAATGGTGAGAAATTTAAATAAAATGGAAAAGACATTTTAACCAAAGGTCGCGCAGATTAGATTTGGTTGGGTTGTTTCAGGTTGGCCATTTATTAAAAAATAATTAAAAAAAATTTATCCAAGAAATAATCTCAAAGCAGAGCAAGCAACGACTAGACACAAGAGGATCACTCTTTCAAACCTTTTATGAACTAGTAGAAATGTTTCTTTATATAAAAACTTAATATTTTCTTTCAGCCACCATTGAGGGTGAATTACTTTTTACTAAAACATAAGAGAGGAATCTTCATATTCCCACCTTTAATTTCGTCTTCCCTACATTTTTTTCTTACTATATACCTAACAATTATTAGATAATAATCTACTAACTTAATGCTTTTGTCACAAAATCCATGAAACATGTCCTATGCCTTGAGCCATATCAAAATTAACCACAACATTGGTTTTTTGCTTCTAAGATAGATATCCCTAGTTATCTCTTGTGCCAGAAAAAAAAAACCATTTTTACTTATATTTTTTCCTTTACATTTCCAGCCCGATTAGGAAAAATAATCATAGTAGGCTCCCCAAAAAGGATAAATAAGAAATTGTTTTAGAATTATTAACATTAAGATATTAAAGTCATCAATATTTAAGGATATTTTTCAATGTCCAATAGAAAATCAGGATTAGAGCTATTTAGTTATAAAAGTCATACAATATTTAAAAGGGATCTTTTGCATAAACCAACTTATATAATATTTTTATATATGATAAGCTAAGGTCTTATTAATTGTTTGGGTGATTTTCCATATTGAGATTATTTTATTCAATTAATGTGACATTAGTTGATGTGATATAAAATTGAAAAAGTAATAATTTTTTTTAAAATTTATGATCTAAAACACTCCTAAACTATTTGTGTATTTATTATTAAAGAGAAAAGAAATTTAAAATTAAATTATATCTACTTATATAAAAAAGTGACATTTTAAAACAAAAAAATATTTTACAAAAATGTCTACATGCATTGGAAAAGGAGGGAGAAAAAGAAAGGGGGGAGAGGTGTAAATAAGTAAAAAAATCGAAGGATACAAATTAAATGATAGGTAACTAGTCATCAAAAAGGGGTTCCTCCACTGAGTTTTAAATAAGAATAACTTAAGTTTTTGTTATCAATAATTTAAAACAAAATATTCTTTTTAGGAATGTTTTAATTTTTAATTTTTTATATGAGACATTTATAATGATCAATTAATTCTTGTTTTATATTTACCATAATTTTACATTTATGAGCCCAAAACCTTTTTTCTCTATCAAATCAATATACATCATTTTTTAAAAAAAAAATAGTGGCCTTATTAGTTATTCACCAAGTGGGTCCCACCTCAGATCACACTGCTAACGTATATACCAAATCAAGAACATGCATGGGCTTTAAACACTTTAGAAAAGCACCATTTCCTCCCTTTATATAACTTTGGCATTAAACGTATATTCTCTCTGTTTGACATAAAAAAAAAGGATTTAGTTTAATTTAATAAAAAAGTATAAAAATGATTATTTTAAATTTTATTAATTTAAATTAAATTTCTGTACATATATAAAATTAATGCTTTGAATATTTCACATGAAATTAAAATTAAAATACTACTCAAAAAAAGATGTCATTTTATTTAAACGAGTGACGTACGAAAAACAAAGAAGGAAAAGCATAATGTTGAAAAAGAGGTGAGACATGAAGTAAGTACAAAGTCCATTTATTCAAAGTGGGTTTCGTATTTGTAGCTATAATAAGACTTTTAATAGGTCCGCTGGCAAGCATTACTAAGATTTCCGCGTTTTCTGGATATGTGGAAATAGCGGACTAGACTACCTATGGGGACACCCTTCAAAAAGTATGTTTGTATGGCTAATATTTTTTTTATTTTCGAGTTGCTAATAGAGTAATTAAAAATATATATGTTGAATTAACTATTTAGTAATGCTTATGCATTATAATAAAAATATTATTTAATGGTAATAAATATATATTTATAAAGAGTGTTAAATTTTTATTGATAGTAAATTAACGGGCACCTTCACATATAGCAAACAAAAAATTTATATTTGTATGCTATAGCAAACTTTGCCATAATTGCGTTCCATATCAAATTAAAACTGTTCAATTCGTTATGCACTATACCAGTGTATAATTCATGGCCTAAATTGTATAATTCGCTTGGCTTATGTCGCTTTTGCAATTGTATAACTCTCAGTTCTCCTAATTTCAGGCACTTGTTATGCCAAATTGTATAATTATGCCTAGTTCGGTGTAATATTAAGCTGTATATAGCAGTAGAATATTTTGTTCTCTCGCTTATACAAAAACAAAAACACAAATATAACTTTTTGTTGATAAAGCTAGAGCAAAATTGTATTTCACTGCAATTGTATAATTCACAATTGCATAATTCGTGACCTTTCTCTTGCCAATTCAAAGTAAAATGTTTGTAAATGTATAATTAAGTGTGTAAAACGAGATATATATTTTTGCATGTGTATATACAATTTTCTCTCGTGTATACAAAACAGAACCCAAATTATACACTTCTGTGTTATAACGTGAGCACTGAGGCGAGCGAGAGTGGAGGTGGCGAGCAACGATTTCGGGAGAGTAAGACGCTGCAAATTTTAGCTAACGTTTGCTAGGAGAACAATTAAATCAACCCTAAGCTATTCCATTTATTTTTCGGTTATTAGTTTGCTATTATATCACAATTTTTCCTTAATAAATTATTATTGGATTAAATATCGCTAAAGGTATATTAAAGAAGATATACACAAAGTGCTAAAGTCGTTTAATTAAAACTATATATCAATAGTAATTGAGTTCTCTCCCATCTAAAATATTTTGATTATTAGGTGTAATGATAGTTTATTTATATTAGTTGTACTCCCCCCCTCCCCCCACACCCCACAAAATTCTATATCGTGTTTGATTAAGTGATGTAATAAAAATCATACTGCATGCAGTTTGAATTAATTTTTTGAATTTTTTTTTTTACAAAAAATAGCAATACATATATGGTCAACGAGTCACAGATTGCCAAACAAGTTATTTCCAAGAACACATATAAACACCTCGAAAGAACTAGTGGTTAATAAGTACACCACAACAATAAGGGAAAAGAACAATAAATTTTCCCAAGAACATAAGGAAAATGAGACCTGAAATTATGTGAGATAATTGTCTTTGACTTATTCAGGTGGGTGAGGAGTTTATGCCTCGCTTGGTGTGGGTTCAAACAACATATCATTATAACTTTTTTGGTGCTTCTTTTCCTTTCGGCTCTTTAGTCTACCATTCGGTCGAATGTTGGTGGTGCTAGCAACGTTAACGTCTCCTTCATTAGTAATGCCTTAGTATAAAACTTTGCTCGAGACTAGTTGTCCAGGACTTAGAGACTTACTAAAGCTTTGTGAGACACTTAATAATAACTCAAGAATACTTCATGAATATGTAAGCTCAAATGAAAACTTTATAACTAAGTCACTAAGAGAATAAAAAGAAAGAATTAAGAAATTTGGAAGGAGATTTTATTTGTTTGGAGATAGATTCACTTTGTTGATGATTTACAACCCGGAGAGATTGAGAGAATATATGCCATCAAATAACGAATAATGGACCAGGTCCCTTATACACTAAGAGTATACCGAAAAGGTAAATGTAGTTTAAAAATCAACACAATGAATTTTACGTGGAAACATCTTGCTTAAGCGGTAGTAAAACCCACGACGTATCACAGGATTTTCAAATCGTTCAACTAATTTTCAAAAGCAAAGTTAAACACGATTACCACAAATGTGAGAAGAAAGTTTTTAATCTCACGTTAAGCAATAGTCTCTATTGCTTAACAAGCCAAGTAGAACAACAATTACCCATACGCATCCACCTTGGACACAAACCTAGACTTCTAAACACTCCCCACTGATTCCTTTATAGTTTTTCAAGAATAGTTTACAAATAAGAACACGAGAGAGGAATATATATTCCTAACAGCTACACTAAAAAGCCTCCAGGAACTTTTTACTTGTTGTTCTTGGAAATAATTCTACCTGTGTGTTACTAGCAGCCTTTGACAAACTGTTTTGAAAAGTTCTATCTAGTTGCAAAACTACTAAAGATGTTTAGGAAAGTGTCTTTTATATGGACAAGTCACTTTCCTTAAACTCTTTGCCATTGGTTGGAGAAGTCTCACTCTCTGACGTCATCGGGAAGTGTGCACCTACTTTCTGTACCGTCTCCAGCTGGCAGTCAACTGGCTCGTCACAATGAGAGCCTGGTACCTCTACAAGGTCCCTGGGTTTGTTTCATCTCACCACTCAAGTAAAAACCTAGTACCTTTACAAGGTCCTAGTTTTTGTCAATCATCAAACTTCAATAACATTTCCCCTTTTTGATGATGACAAACAAGATTCTCAGATCCTCTACAACTTGTCCCCCTTACATCCTCCCTGTACTTTGTTCCCCCTCACTGTATAATCAATTTAGCATCTTTACCAGTTTTACACTTCCCCTCTTTTGGCATCATAAAAAGATTATGCAGTAACAATGATTCAACAGGTAACCTGATAAGACACAGCAAATAGCAATCAATCAGGAAAAAAAGACATTCACAAGGATTATATCAGGCACAACCTAGGAATAAGTAACGCACATTACTAATACATTAATACATTAAATCAAACTGATATCCAAACAGCGAAAGATAATCCACAAAAAGAAGACCCTAACGTAGGGAGGGTTTTTTTAACATGCTAGAAGAGGGAGTGCTGAGGTTAGGGACTGGATGGATAAGACGTGATCGGGCATTGGGGCAGCATCATATATTTATTGCTTCTGCCTGTACGGCAGTGATCTTAACCTTCAACTCTGCATTCTCTCTCTCAGAGCTTTGTACCACGGAAGAACCATGTCCCTCATTTTGTGCATTAAGTAGTTCTGCTTTTAGTATGGAATTTGTCCTCTTTACACTCAAACGCACAGTGAGCTCCTACCTCATGCTTGAGTTGAATCCTAATCTTCATGAGTTTGAGCCGTCTGCTCTTGTGATTTTCTCTCCCTTCAATACACTCGCGACTCGACCAGGGTCATCTCTGAGATATCGTTTACCGTTCGCCAACCTTTCCAACACTAAAGGAATTTGAAAGTGCTTCATAGTCCTTGAGAAAGTATCCGTATCACATTCCATGAACACATTTCCTCTCGATGATCGGTTTCGTTAGATATGTTCAGCATAGACCTGGGAAGATTCAGGGCTTCGAAGCTACAGTACATCTCCATCACAAACACGCAGCAGCAGTTGCTGGGTCCTCTTTTTCAGGGCTGAGGAAGGAACTTTGTTGATGAACTCTAAGACCAAATGGTAACTCCTCTCTTCATATCTTCTTATCAATCCCAAAGCTTGGTTGTGTACTTAGAACTCAAGGAAGCAAACCAGTAGAGCCAGTTCTTGCCCACGACAGACCGGGTCCCCCTCTCTAGCAGCCCCGAGAATTTTTGCTCAACAATACCCTCATCTAGATGTACAGCATTATCATTGAACCGTGTGATCGGACGTGTCGTGCTCGCGGCGTATCTTGGTATTATCCTTTGAATTGAATATTAATACACTTTGCCCCTGCTTCTTCATAGAGGGATGGGGGATTTTCTGTTGTAGGACATATCGGTATCGCGCGCGTTCCATGTGGAGTGGGCGCTCTGAAATTGCAGAGCCGCATACGGGTACGTGCTTGTGGTAAGGGAGAAGTCCAGGGTGCCCCCGGGGAAAGTTATGATCCCATATGAACTCTCAAGCCAAACGGCTTCGTTCTCTCCAGCTGTCACAATTCTGCATGTTTTACCACTCTCATCGTCCTTCTTGGCTTGGGCCACCATCCCAGTGATCTCCTTCATCTTTGCCTCAAACTTTTCTTTTGGCCTTGTGTTTCAATCTCTTTGAACCTTCCCCGGAAAGTTCTTCTCTGCCCTTTTTTCTTTTTTCTTTCACTTCTTCATCGGACAACTCAACATATCCCTCAGTCCATGTATTTTTGAAAATTTGATACCTTGAAGGTCTTGCACTTCAACTGCAGCAGTAGAACGTGCACTTTTGCCTTCAAGGCATCGGCCATCAATTTTTAGCGCAGACCTAGTGGTATACTTCTCCTAGGGTCTCTTCTACCACCTTATCCTTCCCTTTCCTAGATCTCTCACGCTTCTCTTCGCTCACCTTCCATTTAAAAGGTTCCTCTCACTTTCAAGCAGAGAAGGAGAAGATGTCGTACCGTCCATATCAGAGTTTTATCAAAATGGGTTGATGAGTTTCGTACTCTTCCCTCTGCAAACTTCCGTTGCTCAGCCCTTGCTTCTTCCCGCATCATAACCCACTTCCATCACCAACTCGTCACTTGCTGCCAACAGATTGGCACTCAGATGCCTTATCTTGGGTAATCTCCTTCAAGAGATTGTCAGGAAGGCATTTCTTGCGCGGATCAGGTCAGTAGGCAAGCAGAACTGTTTAGATCTAATGGCATAGAAGGATTGTCGGGTGTTTCTTTCTGAGACTAGAAAGGGCATGGGTCTGGCTTTACGAGCCGGAGTAGAAGCAGTGCGGCTCTATTTCGCTAAGAGCCTTGAGCAGTCTGTTTAGAGTAGATGACGGAGAAGACATGTTTGAAGACAAGGAAAAAAAATTGTCGAAAAGAGAAAAAGAAGGACGAAATCAAAGAATTGCTTTTAAACTTTGTTTAAACCCTCTTTGAAACAAAAGGCAAAGTTAAAAGACGGATGTGGATTTCAAAAAACATAAAGAGGTTTTTTAAAAGGCGTAAAAGGTGCAGGTCCGAGATTGGATGTGTTTGCTTTTGAGAAGAACCGATGGGACTGACGGTCAGACTTGACCGATGACTGACACCGTCATTATCAACATCCATAATTTTCAGTTTTCAATTAATGTAGAAAGTAACCGTGGACGGCACCATAGCACAGGTGATCATCCTTCCATTCCCCAGTTGATCCTTAGTCATTTTCTTTGCTAAGCAAGGTCCCTTCCTGAAAGTATACCTACAAAAGGACAAAAGGATCTTTAGTCAGATATGTGATTGTGATTCCCACAAAGGAATACCTGCACACCGTTTTAGAACATCAAGGAATTCAATGTTGGAAGCTAGAACATCACTTATGAGAGATCAACATGCCCAACTTCAACCGATTTCTCTCAATTGATCTTAACTTGAGACCCTTGGTGAAGATGTCTGCAATTGTGGCTCCTCCCGTGGACAATATTCAAGTCACAATATTTCCCTTCAACATTATCCTCTCAAAAAGTGATGTCTAACATCAATATGTTTTGTTCTCTTATTAGGGACTGGATCTTTCCCATACTAACAGCACACGATTGTTCACACATAATTGGTATTGCTTTGATGTATCCCAAAATCATTGCCGTGTCAGGGCCCTGATCCCCACACAACTGGAAAACAGCTGCAGCCTACCTACTCATCGTTCAGCAGTTGAGAGAGCCACAGATTCTGCTTCTTGGTTCCCGCAAGAGATAAGTGGTGATCCAGAAATGTCTTCCAAAGTACTCTTCCGCACTTATAACCAGCAAAGTCAGCATCTGCAAACCAACAGATCAAAAGTGTCACCTCTGATCGAAGAGAACCAGTCCCTATTTTCTCAGTAGCTGAGAATACGTTTTGCACTTTCAAGGGTGAATCACGGGACATGCTTGAACCTAGCCACACATTTCAACACTATAACACTAATCCGGCGCTAAGCATGTCCAGATATAACAAGATCCATGATTCCCCTTACATTTTTTGAATTCACAAAGATCAATTCCTCTACTACAAGCTTGGAATTTTGTTTTCCAAGGATATCAATATTAGAGTCAAACTCTTGAATTTCTTTCAGTAATTCCTTAATGTACTTCTCCTGCTGATTGATATCCCATTTGAGTGTATTGCTTGGATTTGTCAACCAATGGAGAATTGTTAGTTCACCCATCATGCCCTTTCAATTCCTTTCCATAATACTGAAAAATGTCGTTCACACAAATTTCTTGAAGTAGCTCCAAAATTGATGTCAGTCCACAGTACACTTGAATGATAATCAATTCTTGTCTCGTTCTTGTAATAAGAACAAAGTATGTGTCTATCTTGCCTCTTTGAAATCATTCTTCAACAAAACTTTGACAGGCCGTTCATACCATGCTCTTGGAGCTATTTCAACCATACAGGGCTTTATTGAATCTAACACATGATCTGGACTACTGCATCTTCAAACTAGGAGGGTTGTTTGGACAAATACCTCCTCTTTGAGATCTCCATTCAGAAATGGCACTCTTCAATCCTTTGATACAGCTTGAACCCCATGAATGCAGCAAAACTATTAAAATTCTAATTGCCTCATTCTGGCAACAGGTCAAAGTCTCATCATATTCCGCTATTCCCCTTCTATGATTGTATCCTGAACCACCAACCTGGATTTGTTCTAGGAAATCACCCATTTTCACATCAAGCTTGTTTTCTGAAAACCCATCTTCCTTGTTCCTATTACTGTTTGCTCCTGCAGGTCGGGAACCAGTACCGATACCTTGCTTCTTTCAAACGATGAAGGTCTTCTTGCAAGAGTTTATCCATCTGCATCCTTAATGCGTCTTTCAAATTCTGGGTCTCAATAGCTTGATAAATGCTGAAACTGCAAATAGATTTTTGTTTTTATCTAGTATGAATTCCCAGAGTTCCCAATAGAAATATTTATCAAGAGGAGGTGTTGAACTTGCTCCATCCTGATCTTGGAACAGACTGGTTGACTATCATTATGTTCTCTCGCAAGAGAACATCATTTTCTGGAGATTTTGATGTACCTGGCTGGAATTTTGAGTAGTAACAGGTTACCTCATCAGCACATTTCCACCTCATCAGCCCTTCAGGTAGACTTGATTGTGATCATCACAGTCATTTTTCATTTGTTGTTCTGCGATCAGCTTCACTTCTCAGTTTTCTGTAAAATTGAACATTTACACATCATCTTCATCAATCCTTTGATCCTTATTCTTCAAGCTTCCATCTTCTATCAAACAACATAATGCGTTTCTTCATTCCTTGAGTTCTTGGTTGATTTCTGTAATCCTCACTCGTAAGAATATCCAACAAATACTCCTTCATCACTCCTAGGAATCAAATTTCCCAGAGTCACCTTTCAAACAGTTGTTCAGGCACAACAACACCTCTCCAAATCTCTAAAATAGCTCAGCATATGCTTTCTCTTTTGTTTTAGCAGCTCATAGGGGTCTTTATTTCAAAACACTCTTATCGACACCCTGTTGTAACATGACATCCTGTGTTGATCCGCTTCATCCAGAAATTTTGAGAAGATTTGATTCATATCATAGTTTCTGGCAATGTGCACAAGGTTTCTTTTTTTCTTTCACTTACTTCATTTTGTGTTTAGTTCTATTGGCGGCAGAGAACTTATGACTTGTAACCATGCTCCATACCCTCCCCCCCCCCCCCCCCCACCCCCCCCCCCACCCCGCCACCCCCCCCCCCCCCCCCCCAGAGTTTTCCAGTTTTGAGTTCTCAAACTCAGTACCTGCTCAATCGATACTGCAAATGGACTTATTCATTTAGTTTGCTTCATTTTGAAAAATCCATAATTCTTTAGTGTTTTCGCTTTGATTTCAATAATCTTGTCCATGTATATCTCGATATCATCAACTATCACCAAATAGTATGTTCTTGCCATGTTTCTGCTGTGAACCTTAAGGTCCACATAGGTCCAGTGAATCAACCTTGTTTTGATGATGTTATTGTTTGTTTTGGGCTAAAGGAGATCTATTTTTTTCCTTTAACACAAGCTTCACAGAGTTTTTATTTGTCAGCAAACTTCACTTTGGCAAACCTCGGACCCAGGTCCTTGAAATCAGTTTGTTCATTAAATATGAGTCTCACATCCTAGCCTATGATGCCAAAGATCAGCATTCTCATTCTGATCACTAGACATTCAGGGAGGTCATCTACATGAGACGTTTCTAACTTGGCCACATACATTTTTTTACTTCTGTAAGGCAGTAAATTACCTTTTCATTAGTTGAGACTCATCACATTGCCTTCTCAGAAGTAAATTTGACATTTGCAATTTCCTTTGGCCCAATTTTGATACACGATCAACATGACTGTAATTCAACCCATCTCCATGATTAAACATTGTCAATGAATCTTCAAGGATTTTTCCCGAACTTTTGTCCTACTCTCCAAAATGTACCCTTCTTTCATCCCTAAAAGAGACACCTTCTCCTCCTTGAAGTGTCTTGGTGAGGAAATTTTTACATCACCAGTCATATGTTTTAGAGCATCCACTGTCCATATACCAACATTGACTGCTACTCCTCTCACTCAGCTGCACCAAGATCACTTGTTTAGCTTGGGAACCCATTTCAATTTGAGTTCCCAGAAGGCAGACACGAGGATGATCAGATTGTATTTGGTCTAATAGGTTAGATTTGTGAACGCTTTCGAACAAAGTACAGTGAGCAGTAACCATTTTTTCTTGAAAATCTCTTGGGTTGAAACATGCTTTTGGAGGCCGGGTTCTCTTTTTTGGCAAGTTTGCCTTTCAGCCTAATAGAAGTCTTTCCAACAGGAATTTCTCCACCAACACATCTCCCTTTACGTGCCCATTCTTATCCACAATGAAGACAAATACGATTGTCAGAACACAAACACATACTTGCATGAGGATATAAAGAGGATGATTTTCCGACTTCCTGAGTCCTTTCTTATTGAAATTACTCTGATTTGTTGCATTTGACAATAGTTTTGAGGATTTGTCCACTTAAGAGATTTTTCAATTTCTTCCTCAATTGACAATACCTTTTTCTAATTGTTGCTCTCTCCACACAGACCCAGTTTTTTCTCAATTTCAATTTTCTTGAATTTCAACTTGTATCCTATTTGACAGTCCATTTAGGCTGTTCAGCTTCTTCAGTTATCTGTTCACTGTCTGAGGTCAGAATTATCAGACTCTAAAAACACCATTTTTGACATTTTCTCCTATAGTTTAACTTTGTTTTTCAGTTAAACTGTCAAGTTCAGCATTCATGGTGTCTCTTTCAGATGTTAACTCAATTACAGAATCAATCATAACTTTTGCCAACGTTTTCAATTTTTTAAGAGAATATTTATCCAAATCATTTTTCATCTCAAGAAGAGTTACCTGGTCGTCATCTTCTTCATTTTCTGTATGAGCCATGAGAGAAAACATTTCATTGAAAATGGTTTCCTCCTCATGTACAGCCACCATAGACACATTATTTGTTTCATCAGGATCTTGTGAATCACTTGAAGAATCACCCCAAGCAGCCACTTTTCGATCTCTCTTACTGAGTACTAGGTCCATTCTCTTCTCTTTGTCACTTCTTGGTTTTTGATGTTCCTTTTTTCATTCTTGAGCAGAGGAACTCCTCTGATAAGTGCCCAGCTGGTTTCCCTCCACACTTGTACATGTATCACACTTGAGTAAGCATTTCGAGGACCAGTTGTTCCTCTTTAAAAACTCCCTGTTTCTTTTTCCATACACTTTTTTGAAATCCTGTTGATGAGATAGCCATAGTCTCATCACTAGAATCTTTCTCATCTGATTTGTCACTTCAGCATCAATGACTTATTCCTTTTTAACTTTCCTTCTTGATGAATCTTGATTTTCGATTCGTCTCATGTTTTTTTCAGATGTTCCAATCAAGAGCATCCATAGTCCAGACACCGTCAAATCTTTGGCTTCTGTGCTGGCATCAACCTGAGGAACCGTTCCTTTCCTCCCCTTGAACCTTTACCTACATTTACCTCCTGCAATGGTATTTTGGGGTCCCTTTGTCTGTTCCCCAAGATTTTGGAAGAATTTGAAGTACTTTCTGACTTTTTGCTCATGGCTTTATAGTTCACCAAGACTTCGCAACTCATTTGTAATGGAAATCCAACTTTGTGACCACGGTCCTGAATAGTTCCGTCCTCCTCCTTCATTTTAAGTTTTATCATACCGTGACGTAAGCATGTCCAAATCTTGATTCTTTGACTTGTTTCGTTTCCTTCATGAGCAGTCTTCACAGTCCCAAATTCCTTAGCATACTCACAGCTGAAACCCTGTTGAACTCAGAGTCCTATCCCCACAGACAAAGAAGATTTTTACCTTTTAAGAGCCCTTTTCCTAATCTATCTTTTTTCTGTCAGCTTCATCATATTGTTGTCTAGGCTTTGGAACAATATTGATTTTCTCCTCTCCAATTTTCTCTATTATTGGAAATAAAACGGTCCATCCACAGTACGATATCCCATACTCATATCTTTCTTCAGCCAAAGAAAATCATGCATTTTAACTTCCAACCAACTGTAAGAAATTCCATTGAAACGGGGAGGTCATTAGTTGACGACTGACCTTCTTCTAGATTAAGTGGAGCAGTCCATTCTAGAAAAATATCACTCTCACGTCCTTGGTGTTAAACCAATAGAGAGTGTTTGCTCTGATACAACTTGATATGAATATATGCCGTCACTTACAGAATAATGGACCAGGTGGCCAAGCACCGTTACTACCACACGGTACAGATGCCCCAATTATAACCGGTAAGTTAATATGCCGTATAAAATAGATCCACACCATGAGCTCCCTTACGTGGCCTAAACGCTCAACTTGCTTAATGGAGTACAAAATCACTACCTGTTGTTACTTCGCATTTGCCTTAGGCACAATTCGGATTCATTTCGTGACAACTACTACAACACATAGAGCTATGACAAGTCTGCTATTGTCACTATCCTTCATAATATCCACATTCACAAAGTGGAAAGACTCGGAAATTAACACCACACAACCCACGGGGACCGGCGACAGGATAAGTGGGATCCTGGAATCAGGACCCGGTATCCCGCGTTCACAAAACAAATGTGAGAAGAATTTTTTAAAATCTCCACTTAGACTACATTGCTTACAAGCCCTTAAGTAGAAACCAATCTACCCACTAAGCTATCCCACTTGGCAAGCCTATACTTTTAAGACACTACTAAGTACCACCACCCCCCACTGATCCCTTTTATTTTCAGAAAAAATTTACAATAGTAAGAACAATAGATATTACTTTCTACACAACAGTACTACAACTAACATCTCCAGAGATTACTACTCTGCTTTCTTGAATAATTCTGGCCTTTTTTTTACTAGCAGCCTTTTGCAAATATTCTTGAAAAAGAATTCTATCTCAGTTTAGTCAAAAATACTAAAAAGAAGTTTAGGAAAGCTGCCTTTTGTATGGACAAGCACTTTTCCCCTTACACTTTTCGCCATTGGTTGAAGAAGTACTCACTTCTGACTCATCGGGAAGTTTTTACCAACTTTCTGTAACCGTCCCCCTCCAGCTTGCAGTCAACTGACTCGTCACAATTATGAGTTCTGTACCCCTCTACAAAAAAAGTTCGCCTGGTTTATGTTTTCAATCTTCAACCCTCAAGTAAGAAACCTGATACCTTTTACAAAGTTCCCTAAGTTTGTCAAATCATCAAACCTGCAATAACAAGACCCTTTATTCATACTGCTTTCTTAATGGCCAAGTGTAAACTAAAATTACTTTGAAAAGTCTCTTCTAATATTATACTTTGGGTCCTTATCGAATTCTCTACTTTCCCTCGAAAATTCTAAAGCTTTCCAAGAAAATATCTAATGTATCTTCTAGAACTCTCTTCTAGTCTAGAGAATTTCAAGGCATTCTAGGACTTTCCAAAGCCTTTTGAAGTATTTAAGGGTTTCTAAAGTTTTTTATAAATCTCTCCACAACTCTAGATTATTCTGTAAAATTTACCGAATAAAGTGGCGGGACGTGACACCTACCCTCACACCCCCTCATTCATAACCCAAATAAAAATTTATAGATTATATATAAATATTTTTAAAATAATATTTTTTTTAATTTATATCTATTTATTTTTCAAAAACACATTTTTAAGCACATAATACACCCTAATTGTCGAAACATTAAGGGGACGTACAAATGGAAGGCAGTGGTTACGTTTCACATCAAATGAAAGTTGTCCTGCCACCGTCCTAAAATATTATCTAAGGTGTCAATTCCCGACCCAAAACCCTTCGCCCCTTTGTTCTTTACACATTTATTAATTTTTATTAATTGACGTTTGATATTAGACTCCGTCTGACTTTTTTTTTTTTAATCGAAAATAAAAATTAATGTAAAGAATATGTAAACCATGAATTTTCCATAAAACATGTAGTAAAATAATTTTTTTTTTATATCTTATAACTGACAGATAGACATTCAATAGAAACGAGTCTCAATTTATGTGATACATTTTTTAGACACCGTATTATTTTCATATTTAAAATAATTACACTTTAAAAATTTAACTTTTTTAAACTTTGCTCTGTTACATGATTTATATCCATGCGAATAATTGTGGAATGTTTAAGCCATACATTTCAAAAGCTTATTTTCTTTTCTTACTTATTTTATTTCATCTTCTATCCAATAAGTTATTATTATTGACTTACATAACACCTTAAAAAATTAATAATAAATAGGTCAAATACTAAGCAGAGATCTTAAAACTTGTTGGTTTTTTCTCTCAAGTACCGGGGATCAACTACATCATTTTTCCTTTGAATCATTGAACCCCCGAATTTTTGTTTCGTTTTAACAAACAGTGTTGTCTGATGTTGGAACCAGATTTGTGAGTGATTACTTATAGATGATACATCTGTTGTTTCAAAACTCAGTAATCTCCAATTGATACTGAAATGTTTCGAGAATATTGTGGTTTTACTTAAGTCATTTGAACCACATTAGAAACAAATGGACTAACACGGTTGGTCTTGCAGTCATTTAATCAAAATCATCACAATTCAACCAATTGAAGGCTATACAATAGAAAGCCATCACAAATCAACCAACATGGTCTAACGGACAAAATTATGGGTGGTTCAATGATTCAAATAGAAAAATAAACGTAGTTAAGTACCTGAAGAAAAAAACTCAACAGTTTAAGGACTCTTTTGATTTGGCCTAATAAAGCATAATATTATTATATTAACCTTTTAAATGTATTAAATTTAAGGTTTTAGTTAACGTATTAAATTAACTAGTAATTAATAACAAAGATAAAATAGATAGAAATTGATAAATTACTTCTTCATTTTTTAAACTGCAACAAAAATTATTGGACAACGTACTATTTTTAATATAATAAACAAACAAATATTACAGAACATTCTTCCTTTTTAAAAAAAAGAATTTTTCGTTGATAGCTAGTGGCGTTCGAACCCACAATACGATTGTGAAATCATTTTCACCGCGCTTTTTAAATATTGAGCTGTCAATCAATTATTGTGTTAGTAAGTTCACAAGTTAATTAATATGTATATATATTTTATTTAATTTTCTAATACACATATCAAACTCACAAAATAATTAATTTCGTCTCAAACCCATAATCCTATACCTACTTCCGCCTTGAATAAAAGGGAATTGATGATATACTAATAGTCCCAACAACAAGATGTAGTGTCTTAAAACCCCTGCATTTTTCCTTCTACTATATATTATATCATTCTTCCATCAGCCCCAATCTTTCATCATGCTCTCACCGCCACCTAAACCAACAATAAATTTTCCCAACTTCCCCCCTTTCTAATTTTATTAATTCTTCATTATTATATCGTAACCAAATATTTTTTATCCACAAGTCGCACTAGCCAAAATTAACTACATGCATATGCAATCTCTTCTTAAAATCATTACGTGTAGGGACTGTAATTAATTAGGTAATTTAATTCTTAAAGTCACTGATTTTGGGTACTTTTATGTTAACTAACTTCCTACTTGTCCTTTGATAACTATGCCCACTGTTTGATGCAATTTTTTTCAATCAGAATGTTTTGCAGTGCCAACATCTAGTTTTTGGTCTGTTAAGTATACCTCAACATTGTTCGTGGAAGTCACTTCTTTTAGTGTCAAAATTTTGCACTAGCTTTTTTGCGATTTTCGCTTTCGAATGCCATTTCCTGATTGTCTTGAGCGCTTGGATCCTCTCAACAAGAACTACTTTGGACTCTACTGCTACTACTCAGATCCCAAAGGTATCTATCTATCTATAATTGCTTGAGTATTAAGTTAAGTATTTTTTTTTCGTTCTGATCAAAGATTTTGTCATTATATGAGACTTTTGATAGAAAATATACAAATTTCGCATCCTTCAATATGAATATTAGATACGAGCATCTTTAATTTGTTCATTTTTTATGAGTGTTACGCATTTTGAAAACGGTTTTACTACACTTAATTTTTTGTGCTCTTTTTGAGATGCTTGCTTTAAAACTTTAATTTGCAATTAGGTGTCTGTCTTTGTTACTTTTATCTTTTTGGCCTGTTTTACGCTTTATTGAGTACTAAAAGTTTACTGTCCTATTTATATTTGCTTGTCAAATTTTAAACTGATACGTCTATTATGAAATGATAATATTATTTTATTTCTATTAATAGATAAAATCTCACACGAATATGTTTTTTAAAAATATACTCAATATTAATAAATTGAGAATGTAATAAAAAAATATTATTTTTTTTTTATTTGTAAAAATGACGACTGAAGAAGTGAAACAATAAAATATTTAACAAATAAATAAAAGACTGATGGAGTAATACTTTTGACTGTTTTGAGTTGGGACTTGGAACCTCCCATGTGTAGAAAGTTTGTAGCTCCAATCCCCAGTTTTATGCTCTTTTGAGTTTTTCTCATAGAGGGCATTTTTTAAGTTCTATTATAAGTATATTTTTTAAAAAAATTAATGGTTAAAAATATATCAAATTATTACTTTTTTATTAGTTTCACGTCTTAATTATCATTTCTTCTTTTTATGAACCTTAGGTTTGAAAATCCCCCTAGTAAAAGATGTTTATATCTTAGTATTTATATAATTTAGGATGGATAGGAAGTTGTTTTAGTCAAACTAAATATAAATAAGAAAAGCTGAAACCGGAGGCATGTGGGCGGGGAGGACCTAGTAAGGGCCCGCCGGGGTTCATGAGTGACTAGAAATCAATAAAAACTAGGATATGATTAATAATATATCTATGAGGGGTAAAAGTGACCTTATATATTGATACAAGTCAGAGGAACTATCTTACTTGTCAGACTAAGGTTTGGATTCAATTAAAGCCAAGACAAAGGTTTGGATTCAATTAAAGCCATAATGTACTCAAAATATATATTTTTTAGCTGAATATCATCCTCTCAATGAGTAATCCAAACACAAAATTTGCAATCATGATAAATCAGTGGAACATAATAAGTCATCTTGCATAGTAATCCACATATCATAAGTCATGGCATAGTAACCAAAAATCATTTCACAATCGTCATACCATAATACTTCATGGTTTCAACAAAGAAACTCAATGTTCCAGTTTGAAATTCCTTGTTTAAAAGTCGTTGAGATCCCTGTTTTTAAATCATTGCCAATTCATTGAGAAAAATTATGTTAAATACGCCTTTAAATTAGAGTCCTAGTAGTCCCAATGGAGGAAACAAAAATATTGAATAATACTCTTGCCCTAACAGAAAATAAAAATATATTTTATAGGTAATTTCTTATAAAAATTTATCCAGTTTAATTAGTGTCTAGCATATTACCAAATGCTACCAATTTGCCCAAAAGAAAATGTATATATATACTTTTCAGATCTTTTACATCTTTTATCATATCAAAAGAATAATTGGAGATCTACTTTAACATGTACATGGTTTTCAAATTTGTTGGGCTCATCTTTAGGATAAAAAAATGTCCAATCATTAATTAACTATCTAACCTATTGTAGTAGTATATGTGTGTCGTTTCATGGGATATCTCAATTTTACTCGCATAGTAAAAATGGAAATACACTTTTTTTCCTTAGTAATTTACTTATTTCAAAACATAACATAGTACATTTTTAACAACACTGTGGTCACATGGACAGGGCAACAACAGTAACAGTACTCTATGCCATTTGAAGAATTTTAAGTGGCTAGCCAATTACATTAATCAAGATACATGCATCGAAGGATTCGAGGGCACAAATGGACTAGTCAAGAATTTGGTTGCGGGTAATCTCAACCAAGTCTCATCATTAGTCCGCAACATTCTTCTTATGGTCCGCCCCGTCTCTAGGAAAAACGTCTTTCCTTCGGAGGCCAATGCCAAACGTGGGAAGCCGTGGCAATTCTCCCGTGAAAGAAAATTAACGTCAAATGAAGAAGACAACAACTCATTTCCTTCGTGGATTAAACGAAAAGATAGAAGGTTATTGCAAGCATCAAATTCGATGAGAGTAGTTTGACAGAGTTTTTGTAGTATCTCTGACGGACTGGTAATTTTACACTAATTAAAGATGCATTGACGCAGCACCAACAATTGATACAAAAAAGATTTGTATTCATATTAAGAAAGGAATTTATCAAGAGTATGTGGAGATTTAAGCACGCCCACATGGATCTTATGCCATGCTTGGTGCTTGTGACTTGATGTTACTCTTTCTTTCTCGGGCACAAATTTTAATTGATGCTGGACCACTTACTGATCCATGTCCACTGCAACTTTGGTAGTTTTCATTTTTCTTTTATTGTCATATTATATTATTATCATAATTCCGTGGAGTTAATGTACTGTACTCAATATTTCAAACATCCCTCCCCCTCCTTTTTATTAAATATTTGATAGGCGCATGATAATCATAATATTTAATAAAAACACTGTTTATATTCTGCTTTTTAAACATGGCCCATAAAGGTATGTCTGCAAATTTGTTACTTTTTCAATTTTAAAAAATAATAATGTAATTTATTATAATAAATTCTTTATTTAAACTTTTTAATATGATACATTTAATATCATAAAATTGATGAGTATTTTGTTATATTCTAAATATTTTTACTAATTAAAATTAAATTTTTTTTACTATATATTTAGTCAAAATAAAAGCTTGAGTTGATGTTACAACTAAAAAAAAGAAATATATTTATCGAAATGTTGTAAAGTTGGCCTTGTCAGTTGTGTTTGATCAATAATTTTAAAAATAATATTTACGAATTTTAAATCATATTTAAAATATATATACATATTATTTTACTTGACATTTATTTAATACGTGTATTATGATTTTTTTAGGATTTATTAAAACAACATAAATCTAAAATGAAAAAACGAAGTTAAACAGGGGTTTTTGGTTGGTAATATAATTGGTGAAATAATTTTTAATAATAAAAAAGAAAGATAAAAATAACTAAATCATTCATAATTTATCTTCAATTTTATTATATATCTAACTCTTACCAACTATTATTACTATAATAAGACAAATGCAAATTTCAAGAATGATTTTGTTCATCCAAAGTTACGTACCTAATTAAAATGTCGGTGTTCCTTTTTATCATATGCATATAAGTCCTTTTTTTAAGTCGAGTTTGAGTTTGAATTTTCTTAATTACAAAAATTGTTAAATAACAAAATATATTTATTATGTCTTTAGTTAAACTTTTGATTAACGCAATGCAGCGGTAAAAAGTCAAGGATTCATAGCCCGAGACATAACATTTGAGAACACATCAGGACCCGAAAAGCACCAAGCAGTAGCATTTCGTTCCGACTCAGATTTATCTGTCTTGTTCCGATGCGCGGTGAGGGGTTACCAAGACACTCTCTACGCCCACTCAATGCGTCAATTCTACCGAGACTGTACAATTACTGGCACAGTCGATTTCATTTTCGGAGACGGTACAGCTATTTTTCAAAACTGTCAAATATTAGCACGAAAAGGATTGTCACAACAGAAAAACACAATTACAGCACAAGGTCGAAAAGAAATTGCTGAAACAACAGGTTTCACAATTCAATTTTGTAACATATCTGGTGAACCGGATCTATTAACTTCACTCAATTCTACGTATACGTATCTTGGAAGACCATGGAAGACGTATTCGCGAACAGTGATCATGCAATCGTTCATGAGTAATGTAATTAGACCTCAAGGTTGGTTAGAATGGAACGGAAATATATCACTTGACACATTGTATTACGCGGAGTACCAAAATTATGGGCCTGGCGCTGGTTTGGGCGGTAGAGTTAATTGGCCTGGTATTCATCTGCTCAATGATTCATCACAGGCTAGTAATTTTACCGTTGCTCAGTTCCTTTTGGGGAACTCATGGTTACCTCCTACGGGAGTTAAGTATACCGCTGGTCTTGCGGTTTAAAGTTACTGATATCTATGGACATGTAACATCATATTTTCTTCTTTTTCTTTTCTTGGATGATTTTTCTTTCTATTTTTATCGTTTTTACTGGTACGTCTATATAGATCAACTATAAAATACATGTTTAATGCGTGATTAATTAAGATATTCGGACACTTTGGATGAACTATATATTATGAGACTTAATAACTTATGAATTTTGTGCAGAGTTTTCACCTTAAATTATTAATTCGTATAGTTAGATCTGATTTCATCACTTTGAATTTTTTTTAAGTGACGATTATATATTCTAAACAAAATGTTACTCCGTTTTAATTTTTCTTTTTGGTTTAGACTTGAGGGAGAGTTGTACTCCCTTAATTTGTGCTATGCAATAATATGTTTATTCTCCATCGACGAAAACAAGTTTTTGCATTTCAGAGTTTTCAAGATAGCAAAAGCCTCATTCTCTCTAGGTAGCAAAACAACGATAAACCTGATAGAGTAATCACTGTTTTTAGCTGTTAGGATTTATATTTCTATGCTCATTCATGTAATATCCATTCCTAAGCTATAAAGGAATTTGATGAGTGTCAAGCTGTTCTTGTGTGTCATTCCAAATTTAGCTAGAGTTAAGCTATGTTTGCATCGTAAAATTTATATCCGTTAGAGTTAGCAAGTGTAGTGGGCTAACATATGTGTTAATCAGTTCTTGTTTGGTAACAGATTTGTTACAACAAGGGAGAAAGGAATTGTAAGATAATTCCTGGATTATTGGAGTCTGTAATCTAATTCTTACCTCTATTTTGAGTGAAATGAAGTTGAACTGAAAATTCTGTGAGAACAAATCGTGATTCTCTCATTCCTTAAGCAAGGAGATTTTTTACTAAAAATATGTTTTTGATTTTTGATTTACACTGTTATTCTGTCAAGGGACCTAATCTAATAAAATTCTAGTGAATGCATATATTCTATCAGTAAGCTTATTTATTTATTTCTGACTTTAATTTATTATATAATTCTAATACACACATACAAAATACATAGAGGAAAAATTAGGCTAATAAGACGACAAATATTTTTAATTTATATAATAGATAAAGATTTAATGAGTTTCCATTCCATCATCCACCAAATAAAATTGATTGAAATCAATGTTTAACGCGTTTTCTACAAAATATAAAGCCAAACAACAATAATTCACGTGGAAATTCCTTCTTTTCATCTTAGGCTGTTGTATGACACATTAATGGCTTAGGTTTAATTAATTGATCTCCAAAATAATCTCTGTCATGTTGATGTTCAACTAGTAGTACTTGTGCATCATGTCACATGAAGTCATGCAATAAGGAGTTAGTTTGGTGCCCCCGTGTCGCTTTCTAATTGTTTAGGTGCGACGTTTAAAATTTATTAACCCCACCTATTAAGAAAATATGAGGGACAGAGGAAATTTATGCATTGTAGGCTTATATTATGTGAAATGCATGAATTAAATTCTTTCAAAAAATTTCTCATCCTAATTCGCCTAGAATCGAACGATTTCTTCCCCAATCATTTGAATTCGATTAATTAACATGAGTACCTAATCTACTCAATACAACCCTCAAAACACTCACTTTCATCTCAAGAAATCATCAAAATCCAACACAACAAGATTTAGGATGAACTTCAAGAAAACTTCTCAAGAACTCATCAAGAACTCTAATCTTTCAATTTTAAGAATGAAATTATGCTGAAAATAACATGATTGACGTGTGGGTGAACAAATCCAACACCATGGAAACTTACATACCTCTTAGGGATCAAACCCATGGCGAAAATTCGCAACAAAACTCAAGAACCTTGATGAACGTTTTGATCCTCTCCTCTTCTCTCCTGTTTTCTCTTCTTGAATTTCAACTAAAACCCTACACTATGTTTGGATCATCGTTACAATTTGTATTGTATTGTATCGTTATTATACCTACAATGTTTATTTTGATTGTTACTTAAAATGTATTGCTAAATTTCGTTGTTACGTAACAATGAGAATCCCTATTTTATGGAACAACCAATTTTAGTGGGTTTACATGTTACTTAATTCTTTTCTAATTATATCTTTACATAATTATGCAAACTATTTTACCCTTTTGTAATTATTTAAAGCGAGTCAAACCTCCACTTTAGAATTAATTAAGGATAATTTATACATTTATCAATTAAAATTATAGTACGATATAATCAAAAATCCCAACACTTAAAATATTTTAAACAACACAAATAATACAGGGCACCTAACCAAACATTGTATCTTACTATACAATACATTCCAATAGAGTATAGTACAATACATATATAAACCACTGGGTACTGACCCAAACGAGAGGGGAACGGGACTGAGGAGGAGGAGGAGCATGCAAGCAAAGGAGAAGCCAAAAGGTAAGCGCAAGGCAACCTAGAAAACACGGCTGAACAGGCGTTTCACCAGAGAAGAACAGAAGCGGCACCGAACAGAGGCCGTGGCGCAAGAAGGCACAGAGAGACCAGAAAGGACATGCTACCAGTCAAAGTGGAAACCAAGGTTCACCTTCATCAAATAGGTCAGCAAACCATAAAAACAAGTAAACATTTTCAAACATCTCCTTCTCCTCAAGCATAGAGATATCATCTCATTCAAACAATCACATCTAAAAGACCACCGGACAAGAAAACATAAGAGAGAGATCTTATAGAGTTAAGTTCTATGGCATGACATGAGAATAGTGAAGAAGGGAAACTCTATCGTCCTATAGCCTCTCGCTCATAAAAGTGTTGCGACTCACCACCGATGATCGAGACTCTACTAAACGTGGCAATATGAGACTTTGGACCCTAAAACCAATTTCATAAACCTCATGCTCTGATACCACGTTTGTCACGACAGGGAGCACCTCCTAGAAGTAACATGACGTACTTGACCTCTTAGAGGACTTATACAAGCCCACAATTATCATTCATCGCATTGTCATAGGTAAATTTAGAAAAAAATTTAGAACTCTCATAGAACCTCATATGCTAGAACACCACTTCCATTAATATAAAAGTATCATAAGTACATAGTTAGCCTCTAGTCTCTTTTTTCCATCCTAGACTCAACAACATTAGAATATAATAGGACACAACCCTTTTAACATAAACTCATAAACTAAGCAATTACAAGACTGTAGAAACTTGACATAGGAAATCCTTGAACTTAAGAATTCGTTTAATTGAGATTAGGAATCACATATCAAGCCCTTCACCTTAGAGACCTACTTTAAGCATCCATTACACTTTGTGTAAAAAGTAGAGAAGAATGGAGTTAGTACAAGAATGCACTAAGTATGGTAACCATCCAAAAACATGTATTTAAAAGGGACATTTTCCTTGAAATCATCATCATGACTTTTTGTGAAAACTTCATAAAACTTGATACATTGAGCATTATTCAATTTTCATACTTAATAGAGGCATATTCAATGGTCAAACATTATATAAAATCACACATTACATTAAGGCAATTTAGGACCACTTTACAGTAAGCTCATTTTCACTTTACAATGAGCTATTTCATTTTGCAGGGAACTCATTCACCTTAAGGCACAAGGAAACCATACTCAAAACCTTTCAATTCAACACATACATTGATGAGATTATTTCATATAACAAGGTACATACTTCACATAACACTTAACATAAGACTTTAGTCAACTACATGTAACCCAAATATGACCTTTATTCACGTAGACAATAAGACCAACATTATACACATAAGGAGAGAGGACCTCACAATTAAACCCATTAGGGATATAGCATGCATTCATCACAACAAGTAGACAAAAACTCAATGTCTGCAGAGAGACATAAACATATAACATTTACATTAGGAGAAACTTCTAAGAAGTCCCTCAAGAGTGAATTGTGCAATGAATAGGTGAAGTTCCCATACCCCACACCAACTAAACAACTACCCTTAGGTTATCCTTAGTTAGGATCTAAGGTCTTTTACTTCCATTAATCATTTTAATTAGAGAAACAATTAGCCTTAATGACACTAAGACCATGGGTGCTAAATGGAATTGGGTTGTAGAGCCTTACACCAATGGAAGGTGCTCTATTAGCCAAGTAGAACATTAACACAGCTACGATTACTAAGTGATATCACTTGCTCGATCCTATGTGGCAAGTATAGTTTATGGAACTTGGAGGTATATGTTGCTACCCTCTTTATGACTATTGAGGCATTTTAGTTATCCACTTTATGAAAATATCACTCTATACCCTTTACGCTATGAGGCTAACCACTTTGTAAGGACTATGGTGACCTACCTTCCTACAACACGAAGGGACACCCCTCAACTTCAACAACTTCAAGTTCAACATTCAGTGCTAAGCATCAAGTTTTCCTTATGACAAAGGCTTATTAACATTACTTTATAAAATTAGGCTAGGAGAGTTAACCTGTCATAGCTTAGCTTAGAGGTTAGAGAGAGGTCATCAACCTAAATCATGTGAGAATCCTTCACTATGGACATAGCATATTAAAGAACCATGTAGTGTATGGTACACTTGGAAGATCATCAAGGCCCTCCATTTGATTTAAATCAATACATTTGTGGTGTACATATATGTGAGCATCCTTTCCCACATAAAACACATAATGATCAAACTGTTCATTAAACTCCATAATCAGCATTCACATTTATCGCACATCGAAAACCAAACCTAGGAACCTATCCTACAAGGCCCCCACAGGCAATGCTAAAACAGGTCCCATAACCTTGCCCATACTAGTACACCTATCAAGTTCATCCAGTTAATGATAACATCAAATACTTCCTTGGTAAATATACTTTACAGGCATATTAGTTAGACAGAGGGCATATGAGAATTCCCTTTAATTAGGACACCTGAACCTATACTACTCGTAAGCATGCATTAATGTGTGAGTGTGGTGCATTGGTCAACCATGATTAAGATAATGACTATCCAAAACATTGAGGCAGCAACCCTCTTAGGACACAACGCACCCTCAAAGGAATATAGTAGAACACAACAACACAATTTAGCATAGGAGACCAAAGCTAACCATTATTACACCTTTTAGACTACTAATCTTAGCTAATCACACATTCATGTAGGTACAAGGTAGGGGAAATCAACCATCACAATGGTCATCTATTGCAAGGCACCTAAACCTCCATCACACAGGCACATTCACCTACTATAACATTAGCAATACAACCCTAGATCCCCCCCCCCCATAGCTCTAAATTAGTAAATAGGGAAAGATTCAACATAGTGGGCTCCAATCAAACCAAATATTATAACATTCAAGTTGACTTCAAGGCCATAATCAAAAAATTTATAATGAAAATAAAGTAAACAACTCTACAAAAAGTGGAACATACCACACAATACCATACAAGACTTCATCAACAACAATTATATAAAAAAATAGAGGAGTAAAGCAATTCTTACCAATCCATTAAACTATTGATCATCATTGATCAATATTCATATTTCATTAACAATTCACATATAGTGAAGTATCTAAATGTACATTAACATGGACTAAATCATGCATAACCCACTACAAGATCATGCTACTAACAAATACACTATATTACCAATTCAATAGAAAGTAGAGAGACAAAGATCACTCACCAATTTCCCTTGCCTTTATCATCAATCATAATTTATCAACAATATACATGTAATAACAACCTAAAATAAATCATACTTAAATTTCCCTAGAATCGAGATACATTGAACTACATTAGCAATCTTTAGAAGATAGGAGAATATGAATCAATACTACCTAATATTCAAGCCTTGATCCACATTGGATCCATTCATATAATTCATAATCTATATACATCATATGCATTATATAAAGTACAATAACTATATATGAAATCATGAATTAATTATCATAAAATCAAAGCCAAACGTGTCCCATACTTCCTCAAAATATGAAATATAGGAGTAGCAATATTACTAAACTTCTAAGCCTTGATCATTCATGATCACTCATAAACATTCACCATCAAATTGGAATAAGAAAACAATGCAATTAGACCATTTAACCATGCTAAGAATATAATTCACTAACCTGTAGAATGAAGATCATAATGCCCACAATAGGCTAAATTAGGATTTGGATGAGAACATGGGTTCATCATGCAATTGGATTGAAATTCACTTTTACATTGAATACATTATTCAATCATTCATCATGAGGAAAGCTTTTAAAAAACATTTTGAGAAAGAACCCATGCTAGTTGGCAAAGATTGGAAGATTTTGATCATGAACTGCCATTGAAAAAACTTGGAAGGGACGTCTTAGAAGAAGATGAATAAGGAATTAGGATCCACCATTCCTCAAATGTAGCATAAAAACCACCAAAACTGATGAAGAAAAATCAATGGGTATCAAGTTCAAGCGGTGTTCTTGAGCTTCATCTCCAATGGAGATCTTAGAGAGAATATTTTGAAACGGAGAAAGAGAAGTCATAATTTTTGAATATGGATTGCGCAATGGGTGGTTCACGGTTTTAAACCCTACTTAATCCACCCAAAAATAACCAAATAAAACCAACTAGGTGAAGGTTAGGGACACGGCGGAAATTTCCCATTCACCCCATAGAACCAGCGTTGCATGGCACGTCTTGCGCCTGTGATAACGCTCAAAACTTACTCTCAAATAAGAGTAAAGCGGTCGCGTCACAGTAAATTAACCCAAAATAGTGAGGTGGGTGGGATCGTTCCCCGAGGAGGAAAATTAGTTACAATAAATTCAAATTGTTATTACTATTGTGGGTTGATGACTCTTTAGAAAGTAAAAACATAAAAAGGGGGTGTGATTGTCCAATGGAGTAACAATAACTAACGAATTTGAAAGAGACAATTAACAGTTTTGAAATTTGGATTTTTTTAATCAATTAATCAAGTAGTAACTAGGGTTTACGTGTTCCCCACAGGTTCATAACTTGATAATTCTAACTATAACAGCTTTCCTAGTCTCTTGCATGAAAGTGAAAAGTTATGGAGGGCGAAAGCGGGGGCCGGCAGTCGAGAAAAGAGCAAGGCGCTACCTGGGGACGCGACGGGGGGGGCGGGCCGAACCGGAGGAGGGACCGCTTAGAGAAGCAGGGGAGGCGCGAGGGGACGAGGGAGGACCGGGGGGAACCAGCAGACGAGCGAGGAGAGAGCAGGACACTAAAGCGAGGGTGAGCAAGCGGGGGAAGATGAGCGAACGACCGGGTATCTTGCGTTTTTTTCCCGTTGTCCTGTACTTCTGTCTCATTTAGTGCTCCTTTTTTCCATTTGACACATTCGTAGGTCTAATTGCATCTTTTGCGTTGAGAAGAAACAGACACAGCCGGAAGGGAGGGAGCAAGACAAGTAAGAAAAGTGACACAGAGCGAGAAAGAGAACCGGAAAAACCAAAATGTCCATTCGGTCGGCAAGTAGCTTAAGGCGGTTTAAGTTGTATCATCCGTTAAAAAGACTTATAGCGAAAGTTAAGACTTATGACATAATGCAAGACCATCAGAATGTATTTTAGCCTAGGGTTTATCTCATTTATTTGGCCTATGGTTAGCACAACCTTAGTTAATGGAGTTTAGTTACTCATAGCAGCCATAAAACCAACTATTACAATATGATTAAATAGCAATCTCATGTATTGACTTCGCTGAGAACAAAGAATAAAATCCAAGAAGGTGCATGATAATGCACCACCAAACATTCCCTTGCATCAAGATAATCCGAAAAGTCTAACACCTCAGATAGCACGAGCCAAGACGACCGAGAGTGAAGTAATAATATTGATGTCTAAACTATTTGGTGTTCTAACCTCAAAAACGTGGTTTTCGAAAACTATTTATCTAAAAATAAAAAACCTATTACACAAGAATTCTTAATGTTGGAAATTGCCAAAAAACACGGGCTGGGTAGACGGACCATGCGACGGACCGTAGTTGTCATGACGGACCCTCGTTGGTCAGGGGACGGACCTCATTGGACTCCGTCGTCCCATTACTTGTGCACTCTTATGCTGCCTTTCCATTCCCCTCGACGGCAAGTATGAAGGGAACGTCAAGGCCACAACAGGCCGTCGAGGGTCTTCGTTTCCAAAATAATTCAACTTTTGGGAATTTGGGTACTGGGATTCACTCTCTGAAACTCCACGGACAAACTACAGAACGGACCATAAAGCCTAATGACGGGACAGTCGGCAAGATTCGTAATCCCACCACTTGGTCAGGAATTCCCCATTTACTAGCCAGGCTTCTCTACACTGCCCACCTACGGACACCATCACAAGCACGACGGACCGTCAATCAGCTCAGTAGGTGGTCTCTTCTGCATTTTCTTCTCTCAAAATCTCCGCATTTGGCTTTGGGGACAGATTTCCTGCAAACAAAGGAAAACTTATATTTAAAAAATTAGCACAAAAAAAGCTTTTGGACGACTTAAACTTAAGAAAAAAGTATTAATGATCAGTGAAACCACGGTATATTCAAACACCCTCAACTTAATTCGGTTTGTCCTCAGGCGAGCCACTATGAATGACTACACAATTCCTTGTACATAGTATACATGTTTTATCTTGGAATCATTGGCTATCAATCATGATTAATCTCATCAAAGCTATGATTTGCTATCACTATTAGGGCTTGAATTTTGGTGGGATCTGAACATGACAGACTCACCATGCATTAACAAACCTATCTCTTCAATTTCTACCGATGGTGCAAACAATTCTTCCCGTATGCAACTAATGTAATCACTTTAGAACAAAATCCTCATTTTCCACACAACTGATTTCAGTTGGAGATAAGGGATTACATTTTCAACTAATGTCCCTCCACTCATTCCATACCTATTGCCATATGCTTGCCCTATTTTCACGCCTTAAGTTCGCTATAAACCTTAGGATTACGATAGATTTTTACGCGTAACATTAGGATCAGGGGAAGGTAGGGTTTACATTTTTCAGATATACTTTAGTGACTTTTTGCCCTCCTTGACATATCGGGCTCAACCTTCACTTTTATATTCTTTTATCTCGCCCCAGTTTCTCATAACTCTTTCCCTTTGCTCAATTTTCTTCTTTCTTCATTGTGTAAGTGACGTTTCTTTTTTATTTGTAATTCTTGTATATTTTATTTTCTTTGCATTTTCTTTCAACCTAATTTGAGTCACTTACTGTGGTTCTTCTCTTTTCGTTGTTCGTTTCAACCCAACTTTCCAGGAAGCATTCCAAGAATAGCCACCCTCAACTCATGGCTTTCCTGATGAGTTCAAGGTACACAATACCCCAAAGTTGGGTCAGGGTCCAAAACGAAGGTTGTTTACTGCATTAGCCACCCTAACTTATGCTTTTGGCATAAGTGGGTTGACATGTCCAGGAGGGAACAGCGGCCAACCACATTGTTCCCGAAAAAGACAGTTAGGTGAAAAAGAAAGGTCTAATTAAGCTCAGATTATTTGGAATCAAAGAAGGATAAATTTCATTCGGTTTTCTTTCTATAGGCTAGAAATGGGTTCTTGAATAGGGCCTATGATACTTCTAATGTATGTTACAACTTCCCTGTTAGTAGGATAACCCAGGCAAGTTCAGCTCAGTTACCAATAGTGGACTATTTAAAATTTCCTCACACTCAATTGGACATGTCATCACTATACCAGATTATTAGACCCTAGTTCGAATTGAGACTTCGGGTAATGCAATTGGTAACTCTATTTAATGTTTAGAGCCAAACAATTATCAGGTACATGCTAGTCATGATTTTTGTAGTTTATAAGATATCATTTTAGCCATCATGACTCTAGAATTAAACTATGTACAAAAGATATAAACATGCCGCGGTTGAACAGTAAAAGTAATAGTTTTTTGGGGAAAGAACACAGGCAAGAAAATCCCAAAAGAGGATGTGAATTGGGTTACTCAGACTTCCCCCCTAAAACACTCACTAATCCCATTACCCCACCCCCAACAAAAAAGCATTGCAATTGTCCCCAATGGCCATAAAACTGTAAATACTAGAGTGGTAGGGTGTTGAAGCCAACCTGTGGCGCAAAAGTGCCGTCGATCAGCTAGATGGGGAGTCCGGTTCCCCAGAACCCACGTCCGCTGCAATTTGGACACCTCAGTGATGTCTCAGAACAGCGCACAATCAGTAGTGCCGCCAGCATATTACATGTTGGGGAGCTAGACGCCCCAGCCGCTAAATCTGACGCTTCATGGTGCGCCGCCTTGTCAGCAAGTGAGGCTCCTCCGCGCAATCCTCATATCTCGGCGATCCTTATTCCTTGCTCGCGCCTCAATCACTGTGCTGACCCGGTCCGCATTGGCACATCTCTCAAGGGGGAGGTGGTGGAATTTCTGACAGTAGTGAACGGCGCTAATAACAGGTTATCCCAGCAAAGGCTCGGTAGCAAGGGCCCTCAAAACTCCGGACACCCTTGCCTCCAGGATCGTTGTCGATGTCTGCAAGAAGACTGCGACTGCAGCATGAAGAGTCGACACATTCACCGGAGGGCTGGTCGGGCTAAACACTATCTTACTCAAAAGCATCCGACGCTGGTTGACCTCAGCCATCTTCCGCGCTTTGAACTGCGCATCTGTCCTCTATAGAGTGCTCAGACTCTGTAAATCGACTTCTCATCCACGGCATAACTATGGTGCAGAAGGGCTGACATTTGTGCCTCTGAGATTTGGACCCTAGCAAGCGGGGGACCTGTAAGGTACTAGAGGGGCTGTGCGAGGAGGAGCTCGGGGATGTGTTACTACCCGGGATAGACTTGACCGGGGTGAGTGCCAGTGGATGCCTGTGTAGCTGTGCGTACTGGGCTACCGTATCTGGCAAGATCATACAGCCAGTAGGGTGGGCAGCTCTGGACGGGGGCCCTCTTACGTGGGGCCAACTCATTGGCCTCGTCTCTGATGAGGCCGACAGTCAACGGGTTACCCTCGGGGTCTTCAAATGATCTATGTGCCATATGGGGCACACTGTTGGAACTGCAACGGGCAAAGATTCATTGCACGGAAAGGGGTAGGTGGTGGTGACCTTGAATGACCTATAGTGCATGGACTGCCTGGAAAGGTGGAAAAGCCACTGCAACAGTCGACCTCGAACCCAGCTATCATCGCCGCCATCAACCACTTCGCTGATCACATGTAAACGATGTTGTCCAGCGCTGTGGGGAGAGGCAGTGAGTGACGGAAAGCAGCCAAAGGAATTTTGCTGTGAATTGTGGGGTTGGCCTTCTGGATGCCCCCCTTCGGCCAGTGGACCCAATCGGCACCAGATCTAATCTACTGACAGGCGCAGGGCCAATCCGCCTCTTCGTGGGTCTCTTCTCAGTGCGGCTGCGCAAGGAACTGTCCATCCTTTACTATCTGCAAGCGGTAGTCCAATTCAGGCAGTAGGGATGATGGGGGGTCCATGGTAGCCTCTGCAATCTCGAGTATAGAAAACCAGCGATGGATGGCAGGGGAAATGTGACCTGCAAGCCCCGGATCGAACCTGGTCCAGTGGGGCCGGTTTAGGGGAGCAGGACCGCCTATCGATATGTGATCAGAGAGGTCGTACGTTAGGGATTAGGATGAGTAGAAACCTCTCGGACCATCTCCTTCGCTTGTATGTCCCCAACAGACGTGCTGTACACTCCAAACGTTGCATGTGAAGAGATTGTCGGATTCAGGCATCATGGGAAGGTCCCTGTTAAGTACCGCCGATCCAAGGTGAGTGTTCGAGTCATTCAATCCTTTATCTTAAGGAACTTGGCGTCGGGAGTAAAACTTGAAACTGGGCCGTCGGACAAACCACGGTTTGGCTGCAGCGGCTGGGGTGGGGACTGAAATGGTGCAACGGATTGTAGAGTCTGAATTGAACTTTGTCAGGGCTAATCAGACGAGGCCGAGTGATTGCAGCAGTGGAGGGGTGCGGGAACCTCGCAGAGCAAGAAGTTTACTCGAACCTGATACTCATAAGGAGCAAGACGCTCCTTTCCTCAGTTTGTGGCTGTGAACCAAGAGGGTGACTTTACCGGTCAGTGTGGCGTTTCCTCATCAGAATGGGAGGTAGTGACTACGCCGGAGCCACCTTCTTGGGTGTTTAGCCATAGGGCCGTGCAAGCACGTGAAGGGGCGAAATGTCTGGGAGAAAAAGTAAATTAGGGTCAAGATCATCATCAGAGCCGTGACCATGCGGGCAGGGGGAGCGACAGGACTTAAGATCGCCCCGCGTGCGCTAGGTGCGGTCTTGCTTGGGGCCATAGGAGATTAGTACCTGTAAAGGATCAATATTAGTATTGAGTAGTGGTAAACAAACAGGCACAGCTCATACGACATAAAACTTTGAAAATAGTGTGTTATGTTAATTATTGATGAAAAACGTATCACACACGACGGGCCAGAGGACGGCTCGTAGGTGTCTAAGACGGGCCGTCATGAGGTCCGTCAGTGTTGTACTTAGTCTATGTATATATAAAAAACCTAAAGGAGGGGTCTTTCCTGGACCACTCATGACGGTCGAAAAGCAGGACGGGACCGTCGGTGGGTTTTATGACGGTCCGTCGTAGTGTCCGTCGTAGAAACTTCGAAAATGTTGGGAGCCCCTTGAAGAGGGGTCTATGAACCATATGACGGTCGTGCAAGGAGGGACCGTAGTGGGTGTTATGACGGTAAGTCAAAGTCTACGGTGGAAATGCACATGGAAAAAAGTGAGAGACCCTTAGAATCAGGGTCTCTGACAACCAAAAAGGTGTGAAGGACGGAATGTCGTGAATGGAATAGGAAAACGGTCTGCACGGTGTCGTTGGGGACATAGGGCTTGCTAGGGCTTTTGGAACGGAACCCACAGGTCCGTAGTGTGTGCGACGGTTGTAATCGGGGTCCGTTCGGAAAATAGCAGTTGATAGAAAATCGGGGAGGTACCTAATGATCCTCGATGTGAACCCACATGGTCTTGTTAGTGTTGTGGACCTCTAGTGTCTATCCCCCAACTACATAGGAAACTAAACAATGCAAAAGCACTATGTATAGGGTGGGTAAACATGGGTAATTTCGAACATTTGTAACCTAGGACAGGAAGAATCGTATAAAGTAAAACAAAATTACTATTGAGGAACTAAGCTGTAATTACTAACTAGTAACAAAAATGCAAGATTAAGTGAGTATAATTAGAGGATACATACCGTAGAAATGGAGAAAAACAGATGCAAAGGTACTCGGTGCAAAGGTAGACACCTACAGACAGCAGCTTCAGACTTAGATGTAATGTTAAGTCTTTGGAGGAATGTAGGGGCAATGATAAGTGGGGGGAATGTGGAAGTTGAAAGAGAGGGGAGATGAGAGGAATAAGGAAAGTAATGGGGTGAAATATGAGGGGTGGGGAGTATAACGGTCAAATTTTGAAAAAGGGTTCCAGACGGGTAGGGTAGGGTTAGAATTATAATCACGAGACGGTTTCCCGATGACGGTCGTCGCAGTTGTGACGAACCCGGTCGTAGGGTTCGTCGTGTGTGCCCTAATTGCAAAAATAGCAGAAAAAAGTTTACCTGGACGAGGGGATGCATTAAGAGGGTCCGATCGCATTACGCAACGGTCCGCGAATATAAGTCACGTACTTGTCTGCGGAGTAGTTTCTACAGAATTTCCTGGTGATGTGCTGCGACATTTAAAAACCCATTAGTAAAAAAATTGCTATTCCTTACTAAAAAAATCGACAAGAAATGGGTTGCCTCCCAACAAGCGCCTTATTTAAGTGCGGCACGACTGGGGACACTTGATACTCAGACTTCAATCAAGATGGTTTGCCTCTATCACTTCATTCCCCGATGCTTATGCCCAAAAAATAAGTTTTATTCTTATTCCTATCAAACCGACTCCCTCCTTTGGCTTTTAACTCACGGACTCCATGAGGGGGGAATAAGGGGTAAGCAAGTAAGGGCCGTCCATTGGACGTGAGCTTTGCCCGGAAGAAAGGACACCCCAGAATGTCTACAACCACCAAGTCCCCAACCATAACCTCTTGTTGTTGCGTTTCTGTTCATCCCTTCTGTATCTTTTCTCTTGGGGGCTATGGCAGATCCCGATTGGAGCTCACCACTCTGCCTCATGGTCTACAATGTGAAGGTACTTCTTTCATTATTCAACTGAAACAGGCATCTGTCCCTTCTCCATATCACACAAAAACTACGGCGTACCTATAGCAAGTAATGGCCTCAAGAATAATTAGGCACTTCAAAATCGACATCACAATCAAGAAACAAAATCCGCCGGAAAGATGAATGATTCAATGTTACTAGCACATTAATGGGAGGATCCTATAGGCCTCTTTCACTGTCCGATCGGCCATCAGTAGCACATCGAAGTGGGTTTTGGATCCCAAACCCAAACTTCTTGTAACTTGAGAGGGGCATGAGATTTATGGCATGCCCCAGATCAACAAATGCTTTCGCAAAAATGTAATGACCCAACTGTACAAGGGAATAGTGAACGCAACGGGATCTTTCTTCTTTTGTACGAGGATTTTGTTAGCACTCGCACTACAATGCTGTAGTCTATCATCCTCGACAGTGATCGATCTTTTCTTGGTGACCAGATCTTTCATAAATTTAGATAAAACTGGGCAGTTGTTCTAAGCTTCTACACAAAAGGAGTTGATGAAAGCTGCTTCAAACATTGTTATAAAACGCCGGTTTATTAAACCATCCTCGGTCTTTGTGCCACTAATCTTGAGGGAAAGGTGGTGGTGGCCTAGCATGGAGAATTTACCTGATAGGTACTTCTGTATATTTCCATTGTTTCCTCTGCTTCCCCACCTAACCCTTTAATCATTATCATTGTCCGTTCTCACATTTTCCTCAGTAGATGGCATAGGTGGGTCGATGGTTTGACCTACCACAACCGAGTAGTGATTTCATACAGTGTCACATCATCTGGGATTGGTAGTGTTGATAGGAAGAGTGCCGGTTGCCGTGTGTTCCACTGTCGCAGATAATTGGGCCACTTGCAATTTGATCTGCTTAATCGAAAATTCCCATTGTGTATCAACTTTTTGCCCAAACACTAGCTAAAATCTACACCTCCACTCTTTAATGTGCTATCACTAGCATCGAAACCATCTCATCATTTTGTGCAACATGATCCTCAAACTCGCGCCATTACTACACCACAATCCCTAGGAGTAAATTCACGATTTTGAGGAGAACATTAGGGTTCCATTCCTGTCGTGTCTACTTACCATAGTTAACCCCTGTTGAAGTTGTGAGTCACGATTGTATAGTTTCCATCTCCGGACTAATGCACTCACGGTTGAGTTACCATAGTTTGGACCTTGGTTCCTTGACCTTGGCGCCAATTATCCTGAATTTGAGCGTTGGGAGCTTGGTCAAAAACCCCCCATCTGTTCATTTACCGCATAGAATCCTTCTCATAATAACACTATCGTTTTGGAGGTGGTGGTTTGCAAGTAAGTTGAATGCATTACTCTTTTCTGCACCCCAGTGAATGTTTTGGTACAAACCCAAGCTGAGTTCTCATTTGAGCCCATTTCTTCACCGAATCTCATCTGTGGAGGGTTGTGAGTGGATGTACTGCGAAGGTGTTCTCCCTGTATCAGACTTCATAGTACTCCAAGCTTTGTTATTTCGGGAGATTTTTTTAATTTTTCAGCGATCTCAGATAAGGACATTCTTCCATAAGATCCACCTGCTATAGGGTCCAATCCGCTTGTTGTTATAATCCTGTCACCGATAGAAGTATCTTTCAGTGATCATCATCTATTACGGTGATTGGAACACTTCTCAAGAAATGAGGTGTGACTCTATCCCAAGAAGTTACTAACGGACCTCTCCTGGTAGTGCCACAAAGTTATTCACTTGTCTTTGTGCTTAGTTTCTTGGAGACGGATTAGTAGCGGACTAAGAAGACATCCCTTAGTTGATTCCAAGTAAGATGGAGTTATGGGAGCTCAGTTGAAACCAAATAGCAGCTCTCCCGTCAGTGAGAGAGAAACAATCTACGCACCTAGTAAATCTCAAATCCAATAGGCCTCCCCACACAAACTTTTACACACTGCCCTTACCTTAGCCTATATGGAATGGGATTCCTCAGAAGGTAGCCTGAAAAACAACCTATGGCAGTGAGGCATTTTCATCAGACTACTAGTTACCACAAAAGTGTGGCATGGTGTATTTAGAGGAGGCAAAAAAAACAGTGGCCCATCCGGACTCTGATATGTTATCATAGCCTCATGTAGTATGCTTGGGGCAGTTGGAGCGGGGATTCTGTCCCCTATGTTGATGTCACCGGAGCATCGGGGACATCGGACCATGACATCAAACCGGAGAGCTGGGATGTTTCTGGTTCGGATCCTCATCATTTTATTTTTTCCCAAATTTCGATTCATATTGCACATGTGGCTCTAACTCGTGATCGTAGGGAACAACGGTTTCTTCCTCTCCGTGTATTGGCATACACGGAGATAGTTCTGAAAAGACTCCACCGCCAATTAAACACAAAGTAAAATCAAGAAATATGCAACTAAAACTATAGGAATACGTTCACGTTCAATATAAAAGCGAAATTCCCCGACCGTGGCGGCCGCCCACCTTTTGATACGCTTAAATTACTTCTCAATATAGAAGTCACGCGGTCGGTCAAGTAAATAACCACAGTGCGGTTGGAGATCAGTTCCCCACGCGGCACTCGTCTAGCCTACACTTTCCCCTTGCTTCTTACTATTTTGTGTTCGGTTGATGCCTTCTTAGACAGTTCCCCCCTCCAACCGGGGGGTTGTCTCCTCATGAGTAACAATAATACGCAATTTGAAAGCGCCACCTTAACAGTTTTGAAGCCTTGGATTTTCCTAATTACTCACGTACCTCGGGTTCCGTGTTTCACCCCCCGCGTTCATTAACTTTGGGTAATATAACTAAAACAATTCTTTCCTAGTATCTGCAGCAAAGTGATAAGTTAGTATTTCTAAATCCTTGTCCGCATCTAGAAAATCTCACTCGCACCTTGAGTCCGGATACGTGTGGTTGCTTTACTAACCTTATCTTTACCTCATATTAAGCCTAGTATTCGATATTTGACTAAGTATACCTTGGACCAATCAATTACTAGCCTATTAGATAGCATACACTAAATCTAGTTAATAATTATTTTCCTACTATCTACTCCTTCGGGACGGCAAGTGAGCATCATTAAGGCGAGTTCAACGTTGATATCCGTTAAAAAGACTTCTAAAGCGAAGACTATTAATAATGCAAGACCACTATTCTAGAATGTATTTGAGCTAGGGTTTATTCAGTATTTGCCTATGGTGGTTCGCACAACCCGTTATGGAGTTAGTTAATCTAGCCATAAACACAATATCAAATATATTAAATAAGGAATTCATTGTACTTACTTCAATGAGAAGAAAGAATAAAATCCCAAACATGTGGCTTGATTTAATCACCAAAAATTCAATTGCAATCAAGATAATCCGAAAGTCTAACACTAATACAAAGAGTCTAATAATATGATTGTTTCAACTATCTGGTTTGTGTTCACCCTCAAAAAACGTGGTTTTTTTCGAAACTATTTATATAAAATAACAACCTAAGTGCATAAGGAATTCTTAATTGCGGAAATCTGCCAAAACGCTGGGCTGGGTCGACGGACCATGCGACGGACTGTCTGGTTCATGACGGACCGTCGGGGTCATGAGGCCGTCATGGACTCCGTTGTCGTCCCATAACTTTTGCACTTTCTTTGCTGCTTCTTCATTCCCTCGACCGGCAAAGTATGAAGGGACCGTCAAAGGCACAAGGTCCGTCGCGGGTCATTCGTTAAGTAAGTACTTCAACTATCGGATCGGGGGGGTACTGGAATCACTTCTCTGAACTCCACGAAGAGAACTGCAGAAGGACTGTCATAGCGATGACGGACCGTGCAAGCTCGTAATCCCACACTTGGTCAGATTCACCATATTCCTTCAGCAGGCTGCTTCTTACACTGCCACCTACGGACCATCACAAGCACGACGGACCGTATCAGGCTCCGATAGGTGGTCTCTCTGCATTTCTTCTCTCAAAATCTCCGCATGTGGCTCTTGGATAGATTTCCTGCAAACAAAGAGAAAACGTATATAAAAAATAGGCACAAAAAGGCTTTTGACGCACTAAATTTAGGAAAAAGTATTATGATACCGTGAAAAACGGTATATCAGCCTTGCATCGATGACCATCAAACGACGCCCAGTAAGTCCATCAACGGACCGTACTGCAGGCCATTATTTGGGTTTGGGGATTGACAAGTGCCTTGAGCTTTCACCAGGATAAGTACCAATCAACGCCTCACCATCGACGGGGCGTAGGTGAACCTCACAGCATATCCAAACATGATAGGCATGCTCAAGTCACACATGCATGTCTCAAGGGCTAACTTTCAAACGTCTTAGACGTTTAACCTCTAAACTTCATGAAACTTAACATACTGACAATAAGCATCATTATTACTCATATAAAGACTTCATAATCCAAATACACACATTTAAGCTTATAAAACATTAAGAGGTTCTATGGCACGGACTAGTCCATCGAAACTGTGGGCGTTCCTTGACGTTTGACTTCGAATTCACCTAAAATCTTTAGGACACTGCTCATTTATTAACTTAGGAACCATTGTAGCACTTCAAAACATGTGAAGAAATAAACGTTTAAGCTCTAGACACCCCATAAACTCATTTTGGTGGGTCTGACATTCAAATAAGATTTGCCTTTCTTAATAAAACTTACAAACTACTAGATACAAATTCAAACCATTAGAACCTTACATCAAATAGACAATCCTTACCTCTTAGTATTCATACTTACAATTTACTATCACATTTCCCTTCATAACTTGAGTACTATTCACTCATTTCCTATATGTCAATGCCTAATTCGTTATATAATACTTTGAATACTATCGAATTTCCCTCATAATCATAATCCTAACTTAGATCTATCACCTTTTGAATACTCATATTCTCTAATTTAACACTTACACTTGGTTATTACCTACACAATGACACTTCATCACAAACTCTTTTCTAGCTACTACACACTCTACCTTTGATGATGGAATCTTCACAACTCATCAGTTCTTAGTCTACCCATAAGGTAAAATTCTTCATTAGTGGCTTACTAGGTGCATGAATATAGTAACATGGCTTGTCTAAACACCATCTCCCTTACATAGATTACTAAACCTCCACATACTTTCCTCTAACTATGGGCTCTTTCACTACTACTGCTCATGATCTCTTAACTCATGCTACCTTTTCGGGTGAAAATCTTACCCAAGATCCAAAGATACCTCCTCACAAGGATCTCATCTGAAACAAGGTGTAAGGAAAAAGAGTATGACTCACTTTTAGCTCAAATGCACGATTTATATGAATATGGGTGAATTCTTCAAAAACTTGGACACTTAATAATGCATGGGCTTCTCTCAATCCCCTATGGAGTCTCATGACTTACTCATTGTTTTTGCTAAGAATAACCCATCCATAAGGATCTTGGGCTTTACTTTTCAATCACCTCTAGCATGATGGGTAGTCGATGAATATGGGGAACACACGAGTGTGAATAAATCTCTATGACTTAGCTCTATTGAACAATTTAGAGTATGAAAGAAGAGAAACTTTTCTTAAATGTCTGTGGTCCCTCATATATTAAAGTGGGGCCTCACAATTATAAACGATCCTACTTGACACATCTTCATAGACACCCTAGGAATCTTGAACTCTGTGCTCTAATACCAAGTTTTTCACGACCCAAGTCTACACCCTGGACGTGGTCGGCAATCGAAGACCATTGCTTATACCCAAGAACCCTTCATTCCTGAGAGAATACAAGAAAAAAAAACACTAACTCAAAGCTTTTAAAAGCGTTTAATTTAATAAAAATTCAATAAACTCCACTTTGAAAATCTTTAATCCAAATGAACAACTCAGAATAAAAATAATATATTCGACTCGCTATAAAATAGCCTACTTAAGTTTTTAAAACATTTAACAAAATAAATGAACAAACTTCTGAAACTTTACTGTCTATCTATGATGCCTCTAAATTACAAACATGGAAGTCGGGACAAGGCCCATAACGTCCTAAAACTGATATAAGTGAAAGAACAAGTGGAACCCTCCAAAATAAAGGAGGCTCACCATAGATAACTTGAACTCCATGTGATATCAACGAAACTCCTATTGATGACCTTGAATACCTTTATATTCATCATTTCATGATGCAAGACAAATGGCTCTGTACATGGAATGTACGAGCATGTAAGGGAAAATCTAAAACATAAACATAAGCTTCAACTATTAGCAAAAAAACATACTTATCTCTTCTCAAACTTACTCAACTGAAGGAATACTCAAGGATACTCAAAACTATTTAAACTTACTCAAAGATATTCAAACTTACTCAAGGATAATATACTCAACTCGGTGAAATGGCGCTTAAGTAAAAAATAAGGTACTCAACTCAAAGAAACACAATTTAACTCAAGATATTCAAGAATAAAGCAATAATAAAAGATGCAATATATGGTAAGCTTCTAAAATAGTAGATAACAACTCAATGTATTGAAAAACCTAATAACAACTCAATTTGTGTATAATAAAAAATAATATAACTATGAAAGAGTTTCTCTAACTGACAACCATCACTATGAGTTTTGTGATGATACAACGTCTCGCTCATGCTGCCAGAACCATAATATACTTTTCTAGGGTATAAGACCTGTCAACTAAGTGGATCCACTAGTCTATTCTATAAAGCATTAAGAAAACATCTAAAAAGTATGATCCTTTCTACCCACGTTGGCTACATGGTTTGTAAAGACTTGAGTTATCTGAACTTCTCCCTATATTGGTGCTCAATACTACTTCCAAAATATATTTAACTCATATGTCTTAAAACATAACTCTTTTGGTGGTTTGAGATTATTACTCAAAATCTTTCTATAAGAAATGTTACTCAATTGCTCAAAACTCTTTGGAAATCTCAGTTTCATCTTTTTTTAAATGTGAAAACATTTATTCTTGCAAATACTTAGTCTCCATATATTATTTTAAAGAAAATTAACTCAACTATACTCTTTCTCAACTCAAGTGCTCAAGTCTTAAAACAAGTTTAGAAAAAAGTTGTAAAAGACTTCTTAAAATAGGGTTCATGCCGAATAATGAACTTCAACGACTCAATTCAAGGTTTTCAATAACCTCACAGAGAACTCAATACTCAAACTAGAACAATTCATAACTCAAGAGCTTTAATGATACTACTCATTTCAATAATGATTAACCCATAAGGTTTCATGCTGGATTGTTAGCATGAACTACTCAACTTGAGGGTCTACATGACAAAGTGGAACTCTTGTATACCACTCTTCTCATTATATCGCTTACTTGTTCGAGTCTTGAAACAAGTTACTGGAAGTTATAAAAGACTCCTCAAAAGGACTCATAGGGACTTTCTGAGAATGTTAGAAATAATTCTCACAACTTAACTCTTCGATCTACATTGAATTTGAATTATTAGCTCAATGTTATGAATGATTTTTTTAGGTTTTTTTAGAAGTAGCTTACGGTAGTTAGAATCGACAAGGAGTGAAGGTACACTTTAAAAGAACTTAACTGGAGCATTTGACTGCAAACTGGACGGGGCATGCGACCCTGGCGTAATGAATGGCGCGGGTCTTCATCCCCTAAACTACAGAACATAATTTAGGACGCACTATCTTGAGCGACGCCCTCGGCCCCAACCCAGAAAGCCTGATGAACTATTTTGCTCGTTTTCTCACCCTAACTTGCCTGGAATCGAATGGTTTGTTCCTCGATCATTTGTATTCAATTACTTAAAGTAAGAACACTCCAATATACTTGATAAAACCCTCAAAACACTCACTTTCATCTCAAGATATCATCAAAGCCCCAACACAACAAGATTTAGAATGAACTTTAAGAACACTTCTCAATAACTCTAATATTTCAACTTCAAGATTAAAATTGCTCTGAGATTAACTTGATTGTTGTGTGGGTGAAAGACCTAACACCATGGAAGCTTACATACCTCTTAGGGATCAAATCCATGGTGAAAATCTGCAACAGAACTCAAGAACCTTGACAAATGCTTTGATCCTCTCCTCTTTTCTCTTCTTTTCACTTCTTGAACGCTCAACTAAAACCCTAGGCGTATAATAGGATTATAAAACTGAACTTAATAGGATTAAACCCATAAGCCTTACTTTAAATGATTAAATTTGTTAAGGCAAAGACCAAAATACCCCTTACTATTTTTGGGTAACTTTCCTTAACCGGAGAACCTAACTTGAAAAGGACATATCTCCCTCATCCTACCTCGAAACTTAGCAAATCGGTGGCGTTGGAAAGATAATTCAAATACCTTCAATTTTACATCTCATAGAACACCTAACACATCCAGTACTCAGAGTTATGGTTATTTGAAATTGACCCAAATCTTAGAAGAATTTAGGAAATACTTAAATGAACTCTCTTTAGTTCTTCTTGAAACATAAGGTGATACATCTAGGGACCTACACTCAAGAAATTCTAAATTCCTCGATAAAATCCTGCTTACAATGAAGAATGGTTTGAGTCTTAGTTTGAAAATTTTCTGGGGTGTTATAGTTAACATAAAATTTGCTCCTCCTTCCACTCATTAATAAAAATTGTCTTTAACCTATTAGAAATGATTCAAATTTGTCTCTCAATCTATAGATCAAAATATCCTTAATATACGGGGAGGTTTAAAATACAACAAATATTAGACCTTAAATAGGACTCCATAACTATTGTTTCACTTATTACAATTCACAACAATATTTTGATTTGCTATGCATTTGTATTTTTATATCTTTCCGGATTTTGGAGAAAACAAATACAAACCGATTTGTCTTAAAATGAATACACATTAGGGGTGAGCGGCAAGGGATATCGAGAGAGAATGACAAAAGATTGTATTTTATATTTATTTTACATTGTATTCAGTATATTTTTAATGCATAACTATTATGTATTATGTATCAATGTATTTGAAATATAACGAATATACTGGTTCATCCTCTCCGTGATTAATTACAATTGATATATACAACATTTGATAGAGAGGATGAATGCATATTGTATTCGGATGAATACTAATACAATTGATACAAAAAATGCAAATACAGTTTTTCACTTTTGATTGATATAATGTACAAAACTCACATATATTTGACTGAATACAATTGATACATGATACATTATATTTGAATAGATTTCTTCATATTGGTAGGAGAGAGAGAGAGAGAGAGAGAGAGAGAGAGAGAGAGAGACAGTTACTATAATAACAACATATAGTGATTTTTTGTAACTTTTTTTATGTTAGAACAAATGAACAAGAATGATAAAAATATAAGGAATCCAAAACAAAACTTGCTTGGCTTAGAGGCACATTTGTACATTTCTTGAAGATAATTGGAGTCTCCTCCCTAGAATCGGAAGAATAAATAAAACTCTAACTTCGGGATTCAACTAAGCCACAAACAAGTAGCATTCCGATGTTTGCCTTCTATTTTATTTAGTGATTTCACCTTTTGATTCTCTTTCAAAACGTTCAAGGCAAAGTGGATTTTTCTTAGTGCTATATATTTTTCCAACCAAAAGAAACCTCATCTTAGGACAAATGTTTTTTGTAGAACAAGACTTAAATAATTCTGTTTATTATAGGTCATGAAATAAACAGAAAAACTTCTTCCAAAAATCCAAAAACCTTAGAATTTTCAAAAGTATCTTGTAAAAATTTTATACACCGGAAAATTAAGCCAATAAATGTTTTACAAACCCCATTCATGTATTTTTGTCATTCAAGACTTTTTGCATTCAACAACGGATGAATTTGTTTCAAAATTAATTGAAACACTAACTCTTGCATTTTAAACTGTAGCTATTTTCCATGAATATGTTGACATTTTTCCCGTTTTCCATTATATAACTATTGTGACCTTGCCAATCTTCAAAACTCCAAAGTTTATGTTTTTAGTGCAAAGTTTTAATGCTTTGTTTGTCAATTTCTAAATTTGCTTATTTTGTAATAATATTCTTTTTGAGAAGGAATTTATGTTTTACTTATTAGATTACAAAGTAATTTTGAACAATAATAAGTGTTCTCAAACTTTTAAAAAATATTTCTAAGTATATTTTCTCAAAAGTGTTTTCCGAAAAAGTAAATTTGGGGGAATCTTTTCTCTAGCTTTTGAAAAACAGCGGGCGTTTGCACCTTCGCTCCTATTAAGTGTTACTCTGTAATATTTTCCTGTCATAACAAATAACTTTGGTGGTAGGGCAAATTTATATTCTCATGTCTTAATATTTCCCAAGTTATGCCCAACCATGCCTTCTATTTCTAAAAAACTTGAGCTTCATTAGGTGTAAGTTTGATTGTTAATCGATAAGATTAAAGACCAATTTTTTTGAATGACAAAACAATAAAGACTAGTCCATTAAAGGAAAAATGTACAATCTTATGGAAAACCTGCTTCTGCTTCTCTTTTTAAAAAATTTTTTCTCCCAAAAGCGTAATCAAACACCTCAAGTTTTAAAATAAATAATTTATTGAAAATAATAAATAAACATTTTTCCTCTAAAAAATTGGCCAAACGTAATGAAAATGACTATTTGATGTTGAAAGATCATTTGATCAAAATTGAACTTGATATCAAAGAAAAAAAATACACAACAATGGGTACAAGAAAAACTTACCTTGTGATTTTTTTTTATTTACAATCATAATGAAAGGAAAAGAGAAAAACACACGCATATGTTCTTAGACTTAAAATATTTAACGAATTCTTGATGGTAAAAAAAACTTCAAGACATAGACTTGCAAGGATCATAATTCAGGTATTCAGTATATGATTACTCTTCTGTTTACCTTTTGCTTCTTCTAAAATGACCATCGACTATTTTAATTGCTACATATCCTCTGTCTATTTTTCGGTCCCCAAATAGCTCTAACGTCAATCCTTTTAGCTAAACAATGCGCTTATTTTCAACGACCACACTTAAAAAGGTGGACGGGAGGGCAGTATTGTATCAATGCTCAAGTTTTAAGGGTATTTCTGTTAAAATAATTAAAAATTACTTAATATTGAGCTCATATTATTGACCTAATTTTGGGTTCCATAGTTAAATCACCTCCCCCTCCCCCCTTTACCTCCTCTCTGTTCTACTTTTTCTTTCTTCTTGAATCCTGTCCACCATTTTTATTTTTTTAACTTATGACAAAACATTGGAGAAAAAAAGAGGAAAATAACGAGATGTTCATGTAGAAATAATGGTTTCATAGAAGATAATTTAATATCATTTTTTCTTTTGTGTGTATCGAAAATTCATAATGAATGAATAAAAAAATATTTTCTCTTCCCCCAACCACCCCATTGTGGCAATAATATAAATCAAAAGAATATAAACATGTTAGTTCACTTTAAGTTTGAGTCTCAGATATCCTAATTAAGAACAAAAAACTTAAAAAAAACTTACAAAGGGAATGAAAAGGACAATTAAATGATTAATAGAAAAATTTATGTTAATAAAAATAATATTTTTTATATGAACATTCATATTCACATTTTAGATGAATCCCAAGTTATGAGTGGCTTTAACAAATTGTGCATTGATTTAAAACATGCTAATGGAAAAATATCATGAAATAAATAATTTTTTGAATATTATTTTCAAGCATATCATATTAAAATACGAATTATATGTGATTGTTATTACTTATTTGAAAGGGGTTTGAATTAGGATCAATCAGATTACACAACATAATAAATAAATATTTAATTGTTTAATTTTAGGGGTGCTGTTAAATATAAGGGCAAATATGAGCTAGAGAGTTAATATCAAGGGTATTTCTAAACCAAAAGGTTGACATCAAGGTATTTGGGAGCCGAAAGCTGAATGAAGGTTAATTTGTTTCAATTCGAATAGTTGGTGGGCATTTTAGGCCCTTTTCAGTCTAATTTAATGATCTCTTTACTTTTGATCCAAGTTTGTATAATAATCTTATTCTCAAGTGTTCCTCTATATATCCTGTGACAATTGTGCACTTTTACTCTTATCTGAAACTTCAATCTTTGATTGAATTAAATATTTTGGTGAAATAAGATTACAATTGAAAATAAAAATGAAAAAAATATTATCTTCATGTTGAGATACAAATATCTCGTTCTCTTTAAGGAGATTCAAGCTCATTATTACAAATCTTTTTATCAGTCCAAATTAAAATTAGTTTTCCTGAATTGTCTCTTTTAGGATAAAACAACTCAATCACAAAGTATAACTCAACAAACTCTAGAGAAGAGTTGATCCAAAGCTCCACAAAAAGAGCACCTCCTTCCACTAATAGGAACTCTCTTTTTAGAAACTATTATTCACTCTCTATTTTCATGTACTCAAAACAAATTAATGGAAAACAATTACTATATATAGGTGAGGAATTCTTGCTTCCAATGAATAGGAAGATAATAAAGCAGTAAATAGGTAGATGAATGGCCAAAAGGGGAGCAGTAAACTTTCTATATTTAGTAAGGCAATAACATTGATTCTCAAATAAATAGAAGTAGACCATGAGTTTACGAGGAATAAATATCCTCATCTATCCAGTTTTCAGGTTTCAGAGATGTATCACCGGCAACATCATTCCATTCACCAATAATAAAAGTTCTGGAGATAGCCAAATATACAAAAGGCATGTGGATTTGAATATAATCTGAAAACCACGAAGTGCCTCTCTTTGCATAAAACATAATATATGCATGCTCTCCCAAACAACAACTACTCGAACAAAAAAAAACTTTTGAGAAAATCAAACAAAATATCAAGTTAGTTGTCTAAACACAAAACGTTTCTAAAAAAGATAAGGAAATTCTATTTTTTTTTCATACCTACTATTCTAAACGTTTTGAGTTTACGACAACTAACTTGATATTTTGTTTGATTTTTTCAGAAGTTTTTTTTGTACAAGAAGATTTTATTTGACTGAGCATGCATATATTATTTTTTATGCAAACAGAGGCACTTCATGTTTTTCAGATTATACTCAAATCCATAGGCCTTTCATATATCTGGCTATCTCCACAACTTCTATTGTTGGTGAATCGAATGATGTTACAAATGAGATATATCTGAAACCTGAACTCAACAAGATTGGGGATAATGAATTCCCCTAGTAAACTTATCTTCTACTTCTATTTATTCGAGAATTTATGTTATTGTCTCACTAACTATAGAAAGCTTATCGCTTCCCCTTTGGCCATAAGTCAATGACCACTAACATATACAAAGTAATGAAGCAGTAAAGAGAAAAATGAAATTAACATAAATCCTCAACAGATAGAAATAGAATGTAGCAGCTTACATACTTTGGTGATTCTCTAATGAAACAACAGATAGGAGTAAGGCACAATCAATGCCCACCAACGGCAGGAAAGAGCATCATCAAAGAATAGCATCTTTTTACCCCATAATTAGGTTAATTAATACTATTAACCAATAATATTAAAAATTTCACGGATTCACTACGTAAAACAATTCACTACACGGAACAATGTACTCACATATAGGAAGTAAAATGAATTAGTTAATTTCACAATAAGTCATCGTATGATTCATTTTTCTTGTTGAACCTGATTACAAGATGTCTAGTCCCCAAGTTTGGTTCCTAACATATGACAATGGATTTACAAGCCTCAATCCTTTCCTTCGATGTATCCAAGCCGTTTCTCTTGTTAAGGGTCTAAGTAAATGATCTATAAGACGATTACAAGATTTGACATAATCAACATTAATGGTACAACTTGTCAAATATGATCTCACACTACTGTATTTTCTTCTAATAGGTTTGATTTATTATTGTAATAACGATTTTAAACTCTACCAATTTCAGCAATGCTGTTAGAATGAATTAGAATAGGAGAATTTGATTTTCAAAATAAGGTATTTGAAATATCAAATATCTCAACTAATTCAGTTCCTTACTAGCTAAATCTAAAGAAATATTAGATCCTCCAAGGAAGAGTAACATTAATATTTTTTATTTCCAACAAATAGCACCACTATACCCATGGTAGAAAAGGAAACACATGATAAAGTGTTCCAGTCTACATCCTAAAAACCTTCAGTACAACAAGATATTTTTCATAGAACAAAAATGACAATCTTTTATCCCAATTAAATATCTCATAACTCTTGTATAACATGCCAATGTTCAGTACTTGGCTTGTTTGTGAACCTGCTAAGTACTCTTACTTCATATGCAATAATATTATGCCTAGTAGTATTAGTCACATACCTAAAATTTCCAATTAAGCTAGCATATTCATTTCGTTTTATCACATCATTGTCACTTTGAACATGATATCATTTTTGATGAGGAGTTCCAAAATCTTCATCAACAAGATTCACAAACAACATGCTATGAACTCACCACAAGCATAACATAACGAGAGGTAGTTAAAACTTAAATTTTGTTATAATATATTTTATTGTTTTGCTTGTGATGGAATTTGTACAACCTCTTTTGGTTGACGAAAGGTCCCATCATCTTCCTTTGCAGGATGCACGCACATAATTGATTCTCATAATAAAAGTTGAGGGTAACGTGGAATGCAAAGTGTGTGCAGGTAATTATTATAGAGAAAAATGATGGAGAAATACACTTATGTACATGAACACTTTTACGTCCATAAGGTACATTAATCCCAACGTTGTAATCAACGTTATATGTAGTTACTTCAGGTTTAAAAACTTTCATCTTTACCTGGGGTTCCCTAAATTTTGTACAAAATAGCATAATATATTTATGTCAAGTAGGTGTTTTAGGGTATGTCTCTACCACCTCTATTCTTTCCCTTCTCATTCAATAATAACATAAGTCATGCACACACAAAAAATCTAAAACGAATATAAGCCTGTAAGATGCATAATTTCAAATTAGTTACCATTGGTTTCTTTTTTCTCTTCTTTGTCAAGTATTGTCTTCTTAATAGAGTCATAATCCTTTCCCTTTTTCCCGTCATCGTCTACATCAACTTTTTTAGTCATCTTCTTATGGTATTTTATTTCTTTTTCATCCCAGATCATGCGAAAGATATTGTAGAATCAGTCTACCGAATTATATATCTAAATTTATAAATTTAGATACATGAATTCGGTGAAGTTCTTCAATATCTTTCGCATGAAATTGAGATGAGAAGAAAATAAAAAGGAGGAATGTAAGAAGATGAATCATAAAAATAATCTGATGTAGAAGATGACTGAAAAAAAAGAAAAGAAAAAGACGAACATGGTTCTATTGAGAAGATAATACTTAAAAAAAAAAAAACATCAATGGTATTTAATTAGAATTATGCATCTTACAAGCTTATATTTGTTTTAATTTTTCTTTGTGAATGGACGTTATACTGAATGAGGACGGAAAAATTAGTGGTGGTAGAGGCATACCCGAAAACACCTACTTAACATAAACGGATTATGTTATTTTACAAAGTTTGGTGAACTCCGGGTAAAGAAGGAGTTTGTTATACCAGGACAAACTTCATTTAACATTGATGATAATGCTGGGATTGGTGTATCTTACAGACCTAAACGTATTCATGGCGTATGTGTATTTTTCTCTATCTTTTGCTCTATTATTAAGAACCTGCATACACTTTACATTCTACGTCACCCTCAACTTTTATTATGAGAATCAATTATGTGTGTTTAGCCTAACAAGGAAAAGGACATAACCTCTTGACAACCAAATGATGTTCTACAAATCCCATCACAAGGAAAAAAAGCAAAAGGTATCATAATAAAACTTTAAGTTTTTATTACATCCCGTTAGGTTATGCTTGTAGTACGTGTTGTTTAAGCATCTTACCCATGATGTTATGTTATGCTTGTAGTACATGTTGTTTAAGCATCTTACCCATGATGATATTGGGACCTCTCATTAACAAAATTATATCCCACAAGACAAAATACACGAGAATCGTCTCTCATTTTGCTTATCTCTTTATTAGACGGTGAAATGATTTTCACATAAGGTTTACTAATTGAACAATCACTGCTAGTGTTTACATGGTGACTATGACCAATGTAAAGTAAAATAATATAATAAAATAGATAGAAACCTCTGGAGCGACTACACCATGTTTTTAAAATAACAACTATTGTCTTGCTAGCACTAATTAAGAACAAATTAATCATACATTTAGACTAGTACTAGTTCTAAGAACATGCCTTGCACGTTTGATCTTTATTATTATAAAAAATTTATATAGTTCTAACTTATGTGTTGAAATATGTGTAATATCAACACAATCAACTTTTTTTAAAAATATAATAAAATATACATGTCATCATACGCATACAAAATGAAAAATGTTAAACAAATCAATATATTAATCTGAATAAGAAGAATACCAACTAATTAAAATGTTCTTAGAAAGTCTAGTGGAACTAACTTTGTGTGCAATTTCCTAAAAGAAAGAACGTATGTATGTCGTGATAAATTATTAGCCGCCAGAAGAATCATACAAACATAAGAATAATTTAATAGATAGTTAAGAGAGCCTACATATTAAAGAATATCAATGGAATCCTTACCAGTAACATTGAAGATGAATTTAGAAGCGAAGGGGAGGTAAGAACATCAAGGATCTATCTAGGACAGAATTCACTGATTTGACTATTATTAAATTATGTAAACTTTCTATATTAGAAGTTTAAAAAGAACTTTAAAATTTAAATTGGTAGACCAAATAACAAGTCCAGTATCTAGAATATAAATCATGGTAGTACCAAAGAAATTAACATCCGTATTATAATACTTAAATACATATTAATTATATATGTAAAAAACTTATATGATTCTACTTATTGATAGAATATTAAATAGTTTGATATTTTATAACATTTAATTTAATTAGTGGAAAACAACATTTCAAACTTTTCCCAAAATTTCTTCTAACTTTTAATAATATATATATGATTATTTTGTTATTATTATTCATTATTATTATTATTATTATTACAATTATTATTAGTTCGTATTATTATTATTATTATTATTATTATTTTATTGATGTTTTTTATTGGAAAACTTCCTTTCAAAGCCTCAAGGCATTACTATTTCATTAAAAAAAGAAATTTCTAGCATCCAATAATATGATATTAATATATACATGGACTTTTAAATTCTTCGTATTTAACTATTCATTAAAAGGAAAGTAGACTTTTACCACCATAAAATTTATTTTTTATATATCATAACTAATACTATATCCTTTTTTTTAAAAAAGGTTAAAGTATATAGGAAAATGGGTATTTCACCTTTCCACGCTTCCTACTTATAATAATATATGATGGTAGTGTTTTTGATATTTTTTTAATGCATATGGGGTGATTTTTTTCACCCGTCTCAGCTTCGCGAATGGAAGGAGGTAGAGAGTTAGTGATAATATGTTACCAAAAATACAATTTTATTTAATTTCTTCAGCTTTGAGAACATTGTTGTTAGTTTCTTATATGTTCTGTGACAATTTTTACCAGATCATATATGCTTATAGCCTGTAGGTGTTATCCCTTCATAGTTTGGTGTTACATATATTTCATACCTTTCAGATTATAAGTGTTTCATAGAAGTACTCCTACTAATTTGAACAAATTCAAGAGTTATATGGCCCCAACTTCAGACATTACGATCTAGAATTTGTCTGTACTCTCGTAAATATGTAGTTATTTTTCATTTTCAAATAAAGCAAGCAAGTGGGTAGGCTTTCTCATCTGTTCTTTATCTCCATAAGTTGTTTCCTCACTTGCTTCATATTTTCTCCCTCATTTAAATACCCTTTAAGCTGCATGATCTTCATGGAATCCTTGACAGATTTAAACTTGGACCATACTCTGATCATAAATTAGCCTTGCATTTCTTTATCCCAAACTGTACTAACTATCTATTTAAAGTCTTTATGTTTAGCAAGGTGGTTCAACAACCTATAAGGTTTGGCTCCATGTGGCCTATTGATTGTAGCACCTCGTATCCAAAACAAACAAGAAATCAACTTTTCATAAATCTGTAGGTGCAATCAACGATTATCATTGATGGACCGTAGTATGATCTATGGCCTGTACTGTGCATCCGTCATTTGTCAATCGGCTAATTGTCGATTACGGACATATCTACGGTCCATAAGTTAGACTACGGTCTGTGATCTATGTCCGTGGATTGAAAATCAAGTTACCCAGCCTCTGACATGAACTACGGGTGACCAGCACGGTCCGTTGTTCGATCTACGGTACGTAGGTGAAAGTTAGCAGTTAGTTAGAATGGAAATGTTGTTGGGTCACTTCAAATGGTCATAACTCTTAGCACAAAATAAATTATATGTCCCATGACCTATGAAATGATAGAAGTTGAATTATATTTCCATAGCCACCAAGTTTGTTAAAATCCAACCTCCGAGTAAAAAGTTATGCCCGTTTGAGTAAAGGCCTGTTGAGCATACCCAAACTACGGACCGTCGATTGAACCACAGTTCATCAGTTCAAGTCGTTGTTTGGTCCGACAAAAAAATTTCCAGGGGTATTTGGTCTTTTCCTACTTTATTTAAATCCTAAGATACGTTGAAAAAAGAAGAAGAAAAGTCGGGGAGCACCTGGGATAATTCCTGGGATGTCTCCCCTCTAAAAGAATAAGGAGGCTTACTAAATTTTGACCTCTGGGGCGCCGCTCCATCCAGAGCTCCCCAAGTCAGTCTCTAAATTTCAAGGGTTGGCGCCCCGCACCTCTCAGAGCACCTGGGACGTCAATTCTTCTCATTCGTCCCCATATTTTTGTTCTAGTTCCTTAGTAATGTACCTATTCTTTTTAGTTGATTCAAACACTCTAAGGTACGTCTAAACATAATGAAATCATCTATAAAAATGAAATCATGAACCTTTAGTCTATACTTCAATTCAAGGAAAGTTAAAGAGTCAAATTTAAAAGCTAAAAAACAAGTCAAGAGAATTTTTTTTTAAAAAGTTTTCAAAAGTCTTTCACAAACGTTTTAACTTTGTATTAAGACTTAAAGTTCAAGTTGAGTAAAGAGTAAAAAGTAAAGATTGAAGTTCATTTCTTCATAGAAGTATATGGGGACTATGTATTCCCAAAAAGTTTTAAAATATTTTCACATCTGAGTAAGAAGGGAACATTGATTCCAAGAGATCTTTTTAACTAAGTTTTTGAGTAATTATCTCAAACCAAAGAAAGAAGTTTGTTTTAAAAATATATGAGCTAAGTATATTTTGGGAGTAGTATTGAACACGTATATAGAGATACGCGTTCATATTAACTCAAGTCTCCATAAACCTTGTAGCCATCATGGGTAGTAAATTATCATACTTTTAAGACGAACCCTTAAGTGTGTTTTTAGCATAGATTGGTGGATTTACTTAGTTAAGGCGTCATATATGATGATTAAGCATATGACAGTTCCGACAGCGTGGGAAGGATGTTTTATCACCACTTAGGCTCATAATGGTGTTGTCAGTTAGAGAATCTACCACAAAAACTATATTTCTTTATTATACGAGTAAAATGAGTTTTTTATTGTCTTTTCTTTAAAAACTAAATTGCTTCCACTGTTTTTTACAAGCTTTCAACATATTGCATATAATTTATTGCTTTATACTCAATTTAGCTATTTAGGAGTTGAGTAAAGCCAAGTAAGTGTTCCTTTCAGATTCTTTTAAAGCCTATATTGTGTTTAACATTCCAACTCATATACTCGTACATTGAGTGTACTGATTCTATTTGCCATGCATCTTCTTATGATACAGACACATGTAACTAGGATCATCATCTAGCGCCTCGTTGACCCAGTTGAGCACTCAGAGTCAGTTGGTGAGCCTTCTTGCATTCCTGAGGACTCTTTTACTTTGCTTTCAGTATTTCATTGTTAGGAATATTGGAGGTCTTGCACATACATCCCTCCTTGTTTTATAATCTTTATAGACAATTAATAGTTCAGTTGCCTTTACATTATCATTTCATATGTTAAGACTTGAGTTGCCATTTTGTCCAAGTTGAATATCGACATTTCAACATTCTATTTATTTTATTAAAAAATTGAGTAAGTGCATTTGATCGTTGTAATTATGCTTAGAGTCTTCCGCTGAATAAGTAAGTCAAGCCAAGGGTTCGCTTGGGACCAATGATGGTTCTGGAGTGTCAGCCACATCTTGAGTGTAGGCTCGTAGTGTGACACAACACTTTCCTAAGAATTTGTTCAATGATAGCTAAAATGGATTTATTACCTAATCTCATCTAGTGAATATTTTCTTACACTTAATCAGTCCCTATGTGTCACGTGCTATCTTATCTACGGAATTTTGATGGGTCGATATCCTTAATCATTATTCCCCCACTCCTTTGGCCTATGCCTTCAACTTTTCAGGATGATAGCTTGTAGGTATTGTCATGAAGTGGGTTATTGCCATTGTTAGTTTCGACTACATATACCTCCACTTCTTCTTGTTTTTTTTTGCTGTTGACTTGTTTTTTACCTGTTTCCATCCGTCAGGTGAGATCTGTGAACTTTGAGTGTATATCCCCAAAATCTCAATTTTATCTAGTTGCGTTGGCACATCATTATTTTTCTTTGCCTGATCTTTCTTTTGCTATACTTCCTTGGTCATATGATTTTTAGCTTGTGCATTTCCTATGTTTGGTACCTTTTCATATTGTCCCTGCACTTGCTGCTTTGTAGTTCCTTCTACATGTTTTTGAATTGAAGTTGGCGTTGGTGTCTTATCAGAGGCACTTATATAAGCAGAAAACAGGCCTCCATTTATAGCTAATTTCCTACTCAAATATCTTGTCATCCGTCCCTTCTATCTTAATCTTCTCAAGGAGGGCTTGTTTTACATTCATCTAAATTGGAAATAACATATTCCATTTAAACAGACACTTCCTCCTAACAAACGTCATATTTGTTCGGAAAAGATTAGTCTGTTCTGAAAATATGAATTCACACCTATTCAACACAAATTACTAGCTTTAAATAGTGAGATGTTTCCTTAGTTTTCATTGATATTTTTTCTTCTATATATGTTTTCTTACAAAATCGAGTGTTTATGTAATTTTGTTGCTACTTTTGAGTCCGTTGAAGTTTGATGTGTCGCTACTTCTTTAACAAGTATATCTATTTTATTCTGGGACAAAATAATTCACAACAACTGTTACATTGAAGAGATTAAATTTCTTAGGACACGTACGAATTATGTGGCCTGAGATATTCCTTATTTTCATCTTAAAATTATTTTGGATTTACTACTCTGAACACAGTAGATAGAAAATTCTAGATCGTGGCCTTTCAACTTTTAGGACAACCAGCTGATCTTATGGCTCACTATATGGGTGTTTCACTATCATCATATATTTTTCCATATCCTAGACGAGGCCCTTAGACTTTTGATACACCAGCAACTGATCTTATGACGCACTATTGTTGAAAGTGTGAATGAGAAAAGAAAAAAGAGAACATGAAAAGTGAGGGAACTATTTTGGAGGAAAAATGAAAAGTCATTTGCAAAGTCCAAATGAAAAGTCATTTCTCACATATCGAAAAAAAGAAAAGGAAATTGTTGTCCTTATATAAGGAAACACTTCCATCACTTCTTAAAGAGCTAAGAAGAAGAGGCCCTCGCTGCCGTAGTCGTCGCGCGCTCGGCTTTCGGGATTTGGATTGGCAAATGATTGTGATGATTGATAAATTTTTGGGACAAAATTTATTTAATCAGTTTTTGTTTAAATCAAATAATCATGTTATATTACTCTTATAAATTTGGGTGGTAACGGTAACATTCTGAAAAGTTGTACTCTTCGAAAAGGTAGTTACTTTCCAAAAAGTCGTTCTTGTTCATAATAGAAATTTTCTGAAAAGTTGTAATTTTTTTCCATATGAAATAACGTTCTGGAATTTAAAACGAGTCATGACCAGACACGTCCTTGACTGAAAAATGGCTATAAAGGAAGTCAATTTTTTATTTTTCAAAACACTGAAATGTTTCCTTCTCTTTTCCTTTTATACATTTATTTTCTCTCAACTAAAATCAAAGTACGATAGACTGCGTCTGTGTGACTTGTTGTTGTTCGAAGTGCGTTGAGGTTAAGATTGAGGTGCCCGCTTATTTCTTTAACAGGTTTATCCGTTTTATCTTGGGAGAAATAGCATAATCCATAACCTTGGCGTACAGTGAGGGATTAAATTTCTTAAGGAACACACAGTAGTTTCTGTGGAACTTGATTACTTCTTGTATTTGATGTATTTTTGGCTTCATCTATTTCTGTTTCTGTTCATTGGTTTACTTATAAATTACAGGTTACTAAACGATAACAATCGTAAGAAATTTAACAGTTTCTGTATTATTTAGGGTTTGTTGGAGATAACACCTTATGGTTTTCTACTTGCTTGATTTTAAAATTCATTCGAATTGACGATTCAAGAAACATAAAAAAACTTTATCGTTAATCAGAAATAGTTTATGTAAAAAACTTTGTTCTGTATGTTAGTATTTCAAATATGAACGTACTGCCCATTTGTGACAGAAAAAAAGGAAAAAAATTGACTAATTTCAAGTCAAAAAAAATGCCGGAACAGTAAGTGGTCAACAACATCGGTTTTGGCACATAATCGTTCAAATGCTGCTTAGCACACGACTAGGAAACCGCAAAGTTTCTGGTAGTCGACTTAAGAGGATGACAACAAAAGATGTTCTTCTATCTCACTACGTTGAGTCTACAGAAGTTCATTAAATGAGATGTTCCTGTTAGTTATAGGAAAATCCGGCTAATGAACGATTCTTGGTAACAGAAGCATGGACACACTCATATTTTTGTGTAAAAATTATATTTTGAGTGGTTTGCAGGATTATCTGTACATGGTACAGCATTCCAAAACCTCAAAGAACTTGGGAGGATTGCTTAGAAAAGAAGTACAAAACAAAGTGCCGGAAATGAAAAAATTTCATTGTGGCAAAATTTTGAACATAAGATGATAACAGTAAGGACGGTCGTTGCCCATGTTCAAGAATTGTAGGTAATCCATGATCTCTTGCCTGAAGTGCTAAATTTATTAATGCTATGTTAGAAATATTTTATTTCCCTAAATACTGATATATTTTAATGTAGGATTGATTGTGAATGATGCTTTTCAAGTGGCTGCATGCAATTATTGAAAAGTTACTCCATTGTGAAGGACTTAAAAACTACTGAAACACAAAACACAAGGAGAGACTGTTGAAGATCTCATAGTAAGGTGAGGAAGCGAAGAGGATAATAAGGCTGCAGAAAGAAAAGAGGGTCACGTGGTAAGTCAGCATATCTGGAGTTAAATTTTGTTGAAGAAGATCCCACAAAATTAAAGAAAAGAAAGAAAAATGCCGGTCCATAAGAGCATCCTCCTAAGAAGAAATTCAGTGGAAACTGTTTCAAACTGTGGTAAAACATGGTCATAAGGGTTACTAATGCCGGCGGTCCTAAGAAGGACAAGAAAATAAAAGGATGCAAAACTTGGTGAAATCCAAGGAGAAATGGACGATCTCTAGCAAATGCTTTCAGAATGTAATTGGTTGGAATCCAGGAGAATGGTGGATGAGCTTCTGAGTGCCTCAGAGCCGTTGTGCCAACAAATAAGTTTTTCATCAGTTATCCAAGGCACTTACAGATGAGAAGTTGTTATGAAAACTCCGCTGTTTGCAAAGGTGGAAGGAGGAACTAGCAAAAAGTCCTATTAAAGGATGACATCAGCCAAGGTGGTGAACTTGAAATAGGTCTCATATGTTCCAGAATTGAGAAAGAATTTAGTTTCCATTCCAGTCTGACCAAGATGGATTTAATATGTATTGTTTCTGATAAAGTATGAAGTATGCAAAAATTGATATGATGTAGGAAAAGGGCTACCTTAGTGATGGACCTTTCAAAACTCAATGATTGCAGTTTGAGTTGTATAAATAAGATTTGCTTCTTTTACTTGCTTGAGTCTAAAGTTTATGGCATAACATTTGGGACACGTTAATAACAAAACCTTGCGAAAAATTGATCAACTTAAATATTTTACCAAAATTTGAGTGCAGAAATCAAAGGTCAAATTTGGGTTGATCTAAGTAGGTAAGCCTCCTATGAATTGTTGAAAGGAAGTCAAATATCTTTTTTTAGGAATTGATTCACAATTGATGATTTGTGAACATGAAGTCAACCCCATATCGTGGTAGGGAACAAGTATCAGAAATTTTATTGACGATTGCACTTAGATATTGTATGTCAATTTTCTAAATAGTAAGATGAAGCAATAGATTCATTTAGGCAGTAAAATGAAGTGAAAATCAGTAGATAAAAAGATCAAAAATATTCAGAATAAGTGGACAGAGGTGGAGGAATATGGAATCTCCATTTGACACAATATGTTTCGGAAATTGGATAATCCATTCAAACTACCGCTCCTATACTCCCTAGTCTCGATGGAATTGCCATTAAAGGAAAAACCAAACTTAAAACGAAATGATGAAAGCATTATTATAAGTTCAAGTTTAACACAAAACTTGTGGGAGGAAGCTATCCTTACAGCCAAATCAATACTTAACAGAGTGCCTCACTCAAAAGACAAAGGTAATTCCATATGAGAAATGGAAAGGTAGAAAAACCAACGTGAAAATATTACAAAAGTTGGGGGTGTCTAGCCAAAGTCAAGTTCCTAGACCTAAGAGGGTAAAAAATAGGGGCTAAGACTGTGGAATTGGTATTTATTGGATAGCTTACAAACAGTAAGACATGCGAGTTTTGGCGTCATAAGTTCCGAAACATCCGGATATTCATGATAATACAGAATGGAATCAGATAGTGCTGAATTTTTTTGAACATATCTATCCTATAAAACTAGAATTGAGTCATCTGGGGGGGTTCTAAAACAACCCAGGAGAAGAACCAAAAGAGAATGAACCGAATGAAGAAATTCCTAGAAGCAGTAAACATAAAGGCACATCTACTTCATTTGGATAGTGATTGTGTGACATTTCTTCTTGAAAGTGAGCCTCAAACATTCAAGTAGGCAATGTGTCTAGAGATAAACTGTGGGAAGGAAGGCTTTAATAGTGAAATTGAATCATCTTAAAGAAATCATACTATGGAGTGGTTGATCTTTGCGGGGTAACGGTAACATTCCAAAAGTTGTTGTTAATCTTTCCAAAAAGTCGTTACTTTCCAAAAAGTCGTGATTTTTCCTAACAGACATATTTTCCAAAAACGTGTTATTTTTTCCAAAAGACCAACGTTCTGGATAAAATGGGTTTCTGAACAGATACGTTACTTGCCTGAAATGGTATAAAAAGGAAGTCAATGTGTTTTCAAACACTGAAAAGTTCCTTCTCTACATTTATTTTTCTCTCAAATAAAAATCAAACTTGTCGATCGAAGAGTCTTGTGTGACTGTGTTGTTCTGATTCGTTGAAGTTAAAGGAAATTTGATGGTACCCGCTATTTCTTTAACAGGTTTAATCCGTTTTATCTTGGAAGAAATTAATCCATAACCTGGTACAGTGAGGGGATTAAATTCTTAAGGACACACGTAGTTTCTGTGGAACTCGGAGTACTTCTTGTATTTTAGTGTTTTTCTTCTTTCATCTTATTCTGTTCTGTTCATTGGTTAACCTTATTAAATTACAGGTACTAAACTATAAACCTATCTGGGTGTTCACTAAATATCAGATCATTCCCCCATCTATTTGTAGGAGTGTTATGCATTTGGAGGAAAAAATGTGTTTGATATATTTATCAAGAGGTGTCCTACTCGCTTCTCTACATAATTGAACTAGAGTGATTATGAGTTCTAGGTTAGCTGTGAAGAGAGTTGACTAACCTCGATCTTTGGAGCAACAGAAGATTCATATTGATTCTATGCTAGGTCGTTCACCTTTCTTGAATTGGACTCAATTTTTAGAGGCGCTCTTAGAGAAACTTATTCTTGTAGCCTGAGAGAGAGAGAGAGAGAGAGAGAGAGAGAGAGAGAGGGAGAAAAAGAGGGACCAATTTGAAGGGCTTCAACATGAGTGCATGGTGATCATCAAGTGTATGGTGATATTTCATGCCTAATCCCGCCATGCACTAATGATACTTCCCAAGGAAGTAGAGAATATTCAGAGATCAATTAGAGGTTTGATAACTCTAATTCATTTGGCTACCACTTAATTTTTTTTTTATTTCAATAGGTGATACATCATGCTATAGAGATTGAGATGATTCATAGGCAGGCTTATGAAGGCAACGACAAGAGAGTTTGTATGTATTACAATTTTAGAGGTATTTCATCTAGATTTAGAAGTTTATTGGCTATAGGTTATTCTTTTCAGTAATGTCGACCAATCCATGCAACGGTTCACGAGAAAGTATGTTAGATATTCTTTCTATTGTGGGTATTTGAGTTCTTCTGGGCTATCTTAACAACCTATGACTAGAAGATGATCTTATGATTATGGAGATTTATATCACTTTTATAAGATTATTCTAGACTTAATCATAATGGAGCCTTGCAGATTTCTCAAGTTCAGACATCCAAAACAGTTGCACTTTATAGAGTGGTGCGAAAACTTGAAGGTTTGGTATTAGAAGAGTGTTTAGACAGGGGGCGATTATGCCCATTGCTACGATTTCACGATTAAACCCAAGGCTAAGGCTAGTGATAATTTGATTATAAGTAATGTTTTAGTACACCATCAAAACACTATCATTTTTGTTTGATCTTCGCTATAAGTTCTCCTACATGTCTTTCTATTTGAATTTTGTTTAGATATGTTTGATGACTCTGTGTCTATGACTATAATATATTTCTACTCCCATGGGTTATTCTTTAGTAGCGGTTCAAGTGTACCAATCATGTGTACTCACATTGATAGTTGATTTATGTTAGATACGGTTGATTTCAACATCGTCTTTGACTATGGACTGACTTTATCCATATAATGAGGTAAAATACACTAAGATAGTTACCTTAGCAATGCCGGGAATCTTTAGGTTAAAATGGAAGGTTACATGGTGTCATTTTTGAAAAATCAACAGTTGGTTGATATGGTGTCTTTTATATTAGTCCTATGTTTGTAATACTGGTGCTGACACTTCCTCATTGGGGTCCATTCCAGTACTGAGAGAGTTCTCAGAAGATTTCTTTTGATAGACTTGTCCAATTGTTTCATGTTGGAAACAATATTGAATTTTTGCATATTTCTTTATATACTCTGCCGTTAAGTTCAGGAAACTTATCACATTAGCAATTTAACAAGGAGATGGGCACCATAAATTGAAATAATTTTACTCATCAATTAACACTTAAGCGTATTATCAACTTAACATAGAGTAATAACAATTTTATTCAAATCTGAATCCAAACATCAGAAACAACTTCCATTATCTAAAATCACAAAAATAGGGCATACCTCAAATGAAGAGTGACTTAAAAATCTTACATGTTCTTGCAACATCGTTTAATGGTTTAATCGGTTGTTGCACAATACCCTGTTTCAGAATCACTTTCCTTTTCTTTTAAACGTTGAATGACTACATAAACAGGTGAAGATAAGCAAAACATGAGACCAAAAATTATTTATACAAAATAAAGAGAAGGGAAAAAATTCCCCAAACTATAGATCTAAAACTGAAATGACAAATGAGTTTCTCAATTAAATAAAAGAAGAGGAAGCTTCTCACGGAAAAGAGAATTACAACTTAAAACATACCACATAACAATAAAGCTAGATTGAAACCATACATATGAGAAATTTTTCATAATACACGTTTATTTAGAAGTGTAGGCCATTAACATAAACGAAATTGGTCAAAGTATCATATGAACATTAAAAAAGATCAAATTTTGTCTATGGTTGCTCAAAAAATATCTCCCAAGTGATGAAATTGAAGAAATGAGCGAATTGAATAAATTACCATGATATATCATTACAGAGAATAATCAATCTACAAAAACTTAAGACCACTAATTTGGAAAAAGGCCGTAGCTTGTCGATGTATATAGAGGATACATGATATAGGAGAAAACTAATTATTGCAAGTCAATAAATATATGAAATGAGCTAAAGAAGTAAATTTGTTGTTTGATATTTCTAAGAAGGAAAATAATTGCATTTTAACCAAAAAAAAAGCATATTTGATAGATAAAAAGTTGGTTAGTCTTGAATAATTTTCTGCATCTAGATTATATATTGAAATAATATAATTTTGCATTAACATGTCTTAATCAGTCACATAATGACGTAATCCATGACGTAACCAAATTTTTTTGAAGGTGTTCCAACTTTGGATAAGTAAATATTTTCTTTTATGTGAAAGGTTTGAAGTAACATAGCGATCCTCACAGTCGTTGTGTTTTTTCTTCTTGCATTGCTTGTTTAGGAATTCTTAGGACAATTCTTATTTTTAGAGCTTTGAATTTTGAAATTGATCAAACTGAATAATTTAGGTTAACGAAATCCGGTTTGAATTTTGATGATTCCACTAGATGTGGGGTTGATTAGGTGATTTTATTAAATATTTTACATGGATCTCGAAGCATCCGAAGGTGAATAGTGTCATTAGGTTGATTTTTAATTTTTTCCTAAAGTTTAGAGTTGACCCCAATAAACTTATGGTTAAGTAGCGATCACATTGGTGATTTGATTATTCTAACAAGCTAGATTTGTATGTTTTTGGTCTTTTTCCGGGAGATTCCAGATAAATTCCTCTTTTTATGAGCTTAAAAGGATTGGTGTAGACTTCTTTATGCGACTCTACTTCTGTAATTTATTTATTTATTTGAGAATAAATTAATGATCAAATTTAGTTGATATTTGGCGCATGAGCTTTTACATGATGGTTAATCTAATTAGGAAATCAATTTTCAATTTTTGAACTTAGGGGCTCAGGGTTGTCTTACTGAGTTGGTTTTTATCTACTAGAGTTTATGTATAAATATGTTGGTTTTGATATACCTCAAGCCTCCATAAGGAGTGTCATGGTTAAATCCAAGAAAAAAAGTTCATCTTGAAGTCCAAACACCTCCACCAGATTTCAAATCTACAAAAAGGAAAGAGTAAGGTCAAAAGTAGTTGGGAGTTGTTAAAAATATAGGTTGATTTACCTTTGCGAGATGATATATCTCCTCTTTTTCCATGGATGAAGAATGTTAATGATCCATATATGAAGCACGGAGAAACAAAAGGTGAAGGGAACCAAAACATGGAAGCGGCGGAGCACATGAGAGTGAGAAATAAAGATCTTTCTTTAGAAAACCCTATTTAGGGAAAGGCGAGTTATTGGTCATCAAGACTAAGACCGAGTAGTCCTTTTATTTCTTTAATTGGGCTATTTTGCATTTGGTCTAAATTGGCTATTATTGGCTATTTGTGTATTATACTTCTTTATGAGAAATAAACGAACCATTGGTCCATAAAATTTAACATAAAAATAAAAATGTGGGTGGTGAAAGCTTATGTTGTCGATTAGACTCGTTACTCATATGAATAGTCTTTATTAAAATTAGAGAGTCATGGTATCAAACAGGGAAGTAATTTTTATGAGGTTCATGGCACGTAATCCCCCCCCTAAACTTGACTTTCAAGGTATATTATGATTACTCTCTTAGTTTTTGCTCGATAGATGGTTTATTCAGCGTTGAAATGAATTATTATTGATGTGCATTTTAAGTGAAGTCTTTGCTAGTAGATGTTTTGTGACTTCAATTGCTTATGTTTTGTTGCATCACTTTTATTCATGTGTTATATTGTATCTTGATGAGTTAGTGTCCTAAGGACACTAAGGACATACATATTCATTTTTAATGAATCACGAAAAAATGTTACGATAGATATAAGGAAAAATTTTCAAAATGTCAATATTTTGACATTTAATAGGACTCTTAGTCATACATTCATTATTTATTTTAAATGTCAGTATTTTAGTTTGTTATGTATGTATTTTTATTTGTTTGATTTGCAAGAATACAATTATTTAGCAATAGAAAGGAGATAATTAGGGGAGACAATATTCTAAAAAAAACATATCACCTAAAATTCTTATCAGTTACAATTTCAAAAAATCCTCCTTCTCATTCAATTGGATTGATTTTCCTTTTTATTATACTTTCGTCGTAATTGTACACCAATAATTTTTACATTTTATGTGTTTACTTTACCATTCAAATTAAAATTGCATTTTACTTTTCATAGTGAAAACTACAAATTGTATCTCAGTGATCAAAATTGTATCACATGAATGACTTTCAAATATATTTATCTTTTATTTGTTTCAAAAATGTTACTAACTCTATCCCAATATAATATAATAATTACATATTATATGATTTAATAAAAGATGCTAGAAAAAATAGCATACATGGTGAAAATAATACAATCTTTTGAGAAACGATACAATATTCTGAAAAATAACACAAACTTACTATGAATGAAATAGAGATACATAGTGGAAATAATACAATCTATTGAAGAACGATACAATATTTTTAAATAGTACAAATTAGATGTGAAAAATCAGGACAAAACTTATTCTTAAGAAATATAAATATATTTAACAAACCTATTTGAATGGTCGTAAACTAAAAACGAAATACAGTGTTCTTAATAAAAATACAAATGCTAAGTAAAATAAAAATAATTGACAAACAAAAATTAATATCAACACAGTTTTGGTATGAATACAATTTGCAACCTTCTATCTGACTTTCTCTTTCACTTCCTCATCCCCCTCCTCTTCCTCTGTGTTCCTTTTTTCTGATTTTTTTCCACCAAATTTGAATATGTATTCACTTGTACATATATTTGTAACTCTATAAGCAAAATTTGAAATTATTAAATATGAATGTACAAAAAATCAAATAATATGTGATGTATGAATACTAATGTAATTACTAAAATTAACTAAATCTCAAATATGAAAATAAAATAACAAAAAAATCAAATGATAGTGCTAAAAACACGATAAAATCCAAAATACATAAAGGGGGAAATCTCGTAAAATACGTTGTGAATATGAAAACAACCTCAAAAAAAATCAAACAATATTGTTTAAAAGACATAAATCTGAAATACAAAATACTTGGTGAATATGAAAACAAAATCACAAGAAATCTTTTAATGTACTTGTAGATTCAAATTTTACGTTTATCAATGGGTGAAAATCTTTCGAATTGATTTTCAGATTTCTAGAACAAAGTGTAGAAAATTCCAAGAGTTGATTTTCTTGAACAAGGAGATAACAATGGTGAAAAAGGGAAGAAAGAGAAAGGAGCAATTTCGGGTAAAACCTATAAAGAGGGGTCAGTGGGTAATAGGGGATTTAAAAAAAAACAATTACGTGATACTGGAGTAAAAAAACGTCCAATATGGGTCTAATTTGAGAAATAAAAAGAAAGAAAATCAATTATATTAGGATACAATTTATTTTCTAAAATATTGATATATTGACCTTTTTTAATAATTATTTTAAATAATAGTATTTTTTTAACAATTATTTTAGGAATTAGTTTGCTTATTTTCCCTATACATAATAGTAATGAATCCCAATAAAAATGGGTCCCGAAAATTTTTATTATATGAAGTTGAGGTTGACTCCCGAAACAGTCGAATTATGCATGCAAGAGGATTTTTTTTTGGATGGGTATATGGACACGTAAGTCTCCCATGGTCATTTGCTCTGACCTCAGCATGCTACTCGTGGAAGCAGATGTATAGTGATAGAATCATATGACCACCGCATTACACCAAACCTTATTTATACTAAGTTTTCACCTATGGTGTTTATTGGGTGATGCCAAGCTATTGTCTCTGCTATCTCTCATTAACTGTAAAGAAATCGAAGACTTAAATGTGTTACATTTGGTACTTTATATGGTATAATAGTCAAACTTCAACTTTATTTGCCTATGATGCTTTCTGATACACCTGTTCCCATACTTACACTACATTTTTGCATCTTCTTTTGATGCAGATTCTACTCCTAGTTCTAATATGCCTTTGTAGCACTCCATTTTTTTTAATGTTAAGCCTCAAACCATTTTTCATTTACTTGTAGGGTCATATTGGGAGATTCCTAACTTACCCATATGTGTAAAGGTAAATTCTTTAGTGTGGGAAATATTTTGTATATCAATTAAGTAACTAGAAACTCTTAGTACAAATAGTTGAAAGTTTCCTTATCAATATAGTTTTGATGTAAGATTCTACTTAGGTCAAGTTCAAAATACCATATCTCTTAGAATATAAAGAGTTAAATGGTCTATGTTTTATCGAATTACAGATATTTGAATTTCTTTTCAACGCCACCAATTTCGCAATAATTCGAGGTTTGAGTAAAAAGTTATGATCATTTTAGTAACCTGATACAGTGTTGTGACGAATTAACCGACGGAAAAACATAAAAAAAGGTCATTTTTCTCTAATTAACTCAACGGAAATTCTTGACTAATTAAAGACCCAATACAAGGGAAAAGGCATAAATGACCCCCTAAACTTGTGTCCAAAAGTCACTTACACGCTTTAAGTAATGGAACGTCCTATTACACACCTAAAGTACATAAAAATATATATAATTCCCCCTTCGGTCAACCATCCTAGGGCGCATTTCGCTACACATAGTTGAGCGCGTCAACACGCTAATAAAGATATTTTTATTTATTTTTAATTATAACCCCCAACCCAACGATTATATTCTTATTACCTTCTTATAACCCATCCACTCGACCCTAATGAAGAAGAACATGCCCAAATTGAATTCAAACATAGCTCAAAATTCCTTATTTTGAAACAAAGGTAACTCTTTTTCACTATTATTCATTCATCTATTTTCCGTTTTGATTCATTCCTCTATTTTCCATTTTGATTTGTTTCTATCTATTTGTTTTATTTTAAAATTTTTAGTTGCTTCATTCACTTTAATTTTTATTAAGGTGTCACAATGGCTCAAAAGAGTTTGAACTAGGCTGTGGTTTGTTGGGTTTATTTGCCCTATTTCCTTACCATAAATAGGTTTTTTCCTGTAGGAAAAGGTTTTGAATTGACTAATTCCTTTTCTTGTAGAAAAGGTTTAGGAATCTATACATAGAGGCAGTTCTTCAACTTAATCAGCATTCACAATGTAGTCTTAAGAGTTTTGAGAGTTTTGGTGAGGGGGAGAAATTGTTTGGTCACAGCTTGATACCGTTAATTCACTTGTTGAACCTCACATGTATCCGAAGGGTGCCAGGAATTGGTTGAGGTTGTTCCCTCTGTATTTGTACTCTCATATTTATAGTGGATGTCATCCCTTTGTGGACGGAGGTCGAGTGACCCGAACCACGTAAAATCTTTGTGTCTTTTGGTCTATTTCTCGTTGTCTTCGTACTCGTGGTCTTCGAGGTTTGCTTGCTAGCTTCCGCATTTAACCGCTTATTTTCGGTACTAACAAGTGTATCAGAGCAAGAGCAATGAGGTCGGATAGTGTCGACTTAATCGATAATTGAACCAGGTTTAGAAAGAGGTGTTCAGATTGACGGGTTGTAGTTTAGCCGCAACCTTTGGACCGAAACGAAGTTTTGTGGAGAAAATTGTTTCAGGAGAGGCTCTCTCTTGGGAGAATAAATTTGCCAAAGGAGATTATGGAGAGGAGAAGCAAGTTGTTGAGATTAAGTGAAGAAGGTGGACAAATTTATTTGAAGAAATCAGGCACGGGAGATTGTTGGGTTTTATTACCCTAAATTTCTTACATAAAATAGTTTCCTTGTAGGAAAAGGTTTGAATGACCTAATTCCTTTTCTGTAGGAAAATGTTAGGGATCTATAAATAGAGGCCGTGTCTTTTAACTTAATCAGCATTCACAATGTAGTCTTAAGAGTTTTGAGAGTTTTGGTTCAGGGGAGAAATTGTGCACAAGCGTGAACGTGAGCACTTGTGTGAACCTCCATGTATTCGAGTAATTGGTGAGGTTGTTTTCCCCTCGTATTTTGTACTCTATATTTATAGTGGATGCTATCCTCCTTTGGGACGTAGGGTCGATTGACCGAAACCACGTTAAATCTTTGTGTGTCTTTTGGTAATTTCTCGGGGTTTCTTACTCTGGTCTTCGGGTTTGCTTTGCTAGCTTCCTCATTACACCCGCTTATTTTCGGTCCTACAAGGCTTGTTGCAAGAGGAAGCTCATGGAATTCGAGAGGTCAGGTCAGACCAAACATGGATTTATTTTGCATTTTGCTGAGATCTTGGACCAAAATAATCCTGGTAGAAGATATTGGGGTTGTCCTTACTATGGGGTAAGTTAATCTTTTTTAATTGTTAAATGATTTGTTTTGTTGTTTCAAGAGCCATAGACTGGTTCATTTTGTTTTTTTAAGAATGTTAGATCATGCGATTTTTAGCTTTGGAAGGATGATTATATCGATCCAAGATCCAAATTTGTGATTCCCAAGTTGTTAAGAAGAATTTCTGAGCTTGAACGTGTGTTGAATCTTCTCAAAAAATTGAATCTTCTATTAAGGAAGTTAACAAGCCTACTAAGTCGATCAAGCATATGGAAAACAAATTAGATATGAACAAGATATAGTCAGAAATGGGTAATTTCGATGATGATTTGAAGAAGATGAAAGCAGTTAAAAAAATGGAAAAACAAATTGGCCAAGTCCAAGAAAAGGGAGAAACGACTTTGGATTGCTCTGTTATGTGTTTGTTTTTTAGCTGTAAGTTTAGTATTTCAAAGAGTATTATTTCTGAATGGAGATTGCCATAATATATTCTTGTACCAAAAATTTGCAATATTGTGTTGAACTTCTAAGGCGTTTGTGTAATGAAATGATGTAATTTGCTTTGAATGAAGTGCCATTGATGCATGTGGTAATGCAAGAATTGCAAGGTTCTCTTATCTTAATTTGTTTTGCAAGTTTTGTTTTTTTTCTACAAACAGAAATCATCAACTAAAAGAGAACCAATATTGCTACATAAACATGTACCCATAAATGCATAATCATTAATCAAAATAGTTACCAAAGCGATTACATAACCAAACACCACAAAATAAAATGCAGTCACAACCGCAAATTCATTGTTTTAAATACAAGGGAACTAAATAGGATAAAGTTCATGGGATCCCTAAAGTGCATTGCACCGTCTATTAACCAACAAAACATAACATCAATATTGCATTACCAACAAAAATCTACAAAAACAAGTTAGATTTAAATAGAGTTCTATTGGCTCAAATATGCAGCCTTAGACCTAGTCTCCATTTGTTTTCTTCCCCTCATCTGTTCAAGTTGGCTTAAGGTCATATCTTGTTTCCCTTCCATTTCACACCACATGTTGGTATATGCCTAAGATCTCCAGTGACAACTGTTGAAGATTTCACATTTTAAAATCTTCCAGTAGGCATTCATGGTTGTTCAAATGAATATAAATAATCTTAATTTGTGATTAAATACAAAATAATAAAGGCAAGGATATTTAAGTATAGAAATAGAAAAATCCTACATTAACAATAGTAGCAGCACCTTGTGTGTGTAGTACACCCAATCCAACCATTCTTCTTCTGCCTGTAAACAATCCTAAACATACAACAAAACAGTCAGTAAAGCAAACTCATTTAAAATATATAATAAAGTAAATAAAGAAAACAATATCACCTTTTCTGTTGAACCTCTTGGTTTACCCCTTCCTCTTCCAGTTGGATCATTAGGTATTGCTCTTAGTGCAACATCAGTTGTTGCTTTTGGGATAACAAGGCCAACAATATGTGTTGATGTTGGTGCAGCCGCAGGGCCAAAATGAGGTCTTGAACTTGGTCCAGCAGCAGGGCCATTAGGGTCTGAAGGAGGTCTTGAACTTGGTCTAGCAGCAGGTGCCGCAGTTAGTCCAGCAGGAGGTGCAGTTAAACCAGAAGTATGTGCACCAAGAGGACACTTTCTTTTATTGTGACCCTTGTTATGAAAAGTGATGCATGACATTTTAATCCCTCTTTTATTGTGACCCTTGTTATGAAAAGTGATGCATGACATTTTAATCCCTCTTTGGATTAATTTTTTTCAGTTTACTAGTTCACCTGGCTCGTTTTCCTTTCTTGCCAGGCCTTCGTGACCATCTTCTACAGAGGTGGTATCACATAGATTGTGTTTGTGATATGGCCAACATTTTAGATTCATTAATAGGTCTACATGAAGGAAGGAAAAAAGTTGTATGTCTTCATGTATGTTTCTCTGTTATACCAGTGAGAAATGTAATTGATTGGGTCCAATTTACTATGGTGAAGAGCAGCTATTGCATGAGGACATGGTATGCCTTTCAACATCCATGCTCTACAACTAAATGATTGCCTTTGAATATCCACAACATGTTTGTATTGTCCACGAGTACCTCATACCCTACATCTGAATTCCATTGAATGCTGCAGTTCATAGACTTAGTTGTGGTTTCTTGTAGGACCTTCATTACCACTAGAGAAATGTCACAGATACAAGTATTGCAAAACTCTCTCATTGCCCTATTCTTTTAATTATTTTCACTCTAATTTCTTCAAGCATTGTAATTATAGTATTATGCCTTGTTGCTAATATCCATGAGTTAAAACATTCAGCTATGTTATTGTCTACAACATCATATTTTGAGGTAAAACTGAAGTTAAAGGCTTGCTTCATCTTTCGGATTATAATACAAAAAAGGGATCAACTATGTTATTACCCAAACTTTTCTATAGTTAAGTATTTTTAATCTCAGCCTCAAAAGTAAAACCTTGCCCACACCTCAAGAAGACGAATAATTCTTCTCTCAAGACCTTTCATCTCTGTCCAATTAGCAACGAATGGGTCTAGCCACACATCTATGTCAACATTAGGCAAATGATCAAGTATGATAATGTCAAAACCCTTATATAAGAAAATTCAAAGTTATGAAACTAAGAAACTAGGACATCAATAAAAAAATTCAAGACATAAAATAAATCAAAAAATCAATTTATGTTCTAACCTTTTGCATATCTGATATGAGTGTGATGTCTGTACCATCTTCCAACTGAAGATTTTACTTTATAAGTTTGACAAACCAAGCCCAAGTGAACTCATTTTCAACTTCAACTATTGCCCAAGCCAGTGGCCATATTTGATTGTTCCTATCCTTACAAACATCAACCAATAATTGACCTCTAGATACTCCCTTTAGAAAAGAACTTGCTATTACGAAGCTTGTTCCTATTAGTAAATCACCATTTGTTGAATTGGTTGGATGTCTTACAACAAAATTGTTTGGCCTTGAATCAAACTGTACCAAATAAAAAAAACCCAAAAGGACAACATAACTGTACACCTAACCCTACCCGGTGTTTATTCTATGCATCTCAGTTGCAACAGTTCAACTACACATATTTGGTAACAAAACAGGTTAAGACATTAACACTTTCAATACAAGACCAATTCTCACACTATTTTTTATGAAGATGAATTCCAATACAACTCTATTTACCTTCTTTTTCTCCTGCTGGCTTACTTCTCTCTTTGTTGAAACCTCATCTCCTGATCATACTGAAAGCATCTGGATCGTTCGAAACTAGCAGCTTCATATGGAGGGATAATAAAGGTAATCCACCAGGTAACTTCTTCTGTAAACTCTTATATTACCACCTATAGATTCATCATACCCAGCATTTGTCCATTTATTCCCTGTTCCTAACTTAATATGATCAGGAGGCAAGAGCTCTTCTCTTTTTTCCCTTCTTTTTTTAATCTTTTCTTCCCTAAAACTTCTTATTTCATCATCTACATAATTCCCATTATATTCCCCCAATGTAATGATTTTATATATAAATCTTGATCATAAGAAAAATGAGTAGGGTCAGAAATTGGATTAGAGAAAGGATGGACACGGTCAAAGGTCGGATCAGTAGAAGGATGGATAGGGATTGAAGTTATATGAGTAGAAGGAGGAGTATTTGTAGAAGTGAAAGAATGTATAGGAGAAGATGTTTCTAGATTAGCATGTACAGGAGCAAGGACATGTGCAAGGGCAGGGGCAGGGTTTGAGGCATTTTCTTGGCATGAAGTGTTGGTTCTAATTCAGCATCAAAATATGCATTAGGCTCAGTGTTTTATGATGCTTCTTCACGACACACTTTCGCCCATATTCCCATGAAAAGTTGGGACCAAAAAAACTGTTTAAACAACAAAGTGGGGGACACATATAAACACTCCCAAAAATCTTAGAGTGAAACATCAGCAATTAAAAGTAGTATCATAGTCGGATTTTATTTCTTACAAGCAGTACTGCTCGGAAGTTTCAAATAAAGACACACATTGTCTAGGTCATATCCCAACTCTTGCAAAAACAATCCATCAATTCAAAATAAGATACCCTATCTACATCAACGTCTAAAAAGTCATAAACTCCTCCACCATGATATGGTTTCCCTTTGTATCCTTTTTTTCCAATATTCATAACACCAACCAGGTAGAATCTCAAAGTAATCAATTCAAAAGACATTTTAACCTGAAATAATGTTAAAGATGAAATTCATAAAGGCATTTTAAAAATTGACAATAACGACAAAAACACATAAAACAACAAACTTCATAAAACAATAAAAGGGAATCATGTGAATGAAAGACGACATACAGTAAACTTGAAAAATAATTAAAGACGAACAAACCCTAAGCTAAAAAGTAGGAACTACAAAGTTACCCTAGAGATGTATGCCTGACCTTTCAGAGATGGAGACAATGTATGAACGATGAACGTCTTGATTTTACCAAGTAAAAACCGATTTGCTTCCACTAAATGATGAATGCCTCGATCGACAAGACACTAACGTTGTTCTAAAGTGACAGTGAAAACTTAATTAGATGATTAAAACTACAAGGATGCTTCAAAAACACTACATAATCGAAGAAATCTTTAGGTAAAATTAGGATTTATAGACGAGATTTACGATTAGATTTTAGTGTTCTTAGAGAAAGTAAATGGGTGGGTGAAATACATCTAGGGTATAATAAAATAGATTTGGGTGAAATAAAAGGGTTTGGGTAAAATGAATGCGGTTAGGTTCTTGTATTACGTGGCTTCACTAGGAAGTGCGTGGTTCTCACACGATGCATAATGTCCTGTTTGGGTGACGGAAGGGGGAATCAAATCTATTTTTATGTACTTTAGGTGTGTCGTAGGTCGTTCCATTAGTTAAAGCGTGTAAGTGACTTGTTAATTAATTCCCAATTGTAACACCTCAAAGTTAGCTTAGATTGAACAACAAAAAATATAGTGAACTACGGAGGGGTTACAGTCTGTGAAAGGAAGCACGATTAATCGATGTGCTCGTAGTTCACCTCCAGCCAACGTGGTTGACCACGGAGCCCTTCACGGGCCATGTATCTCTATATAGCTCATGTAAATGATGTAGAGCCACCAAAGCTCGACTATGGAAACACAACCCACTTGATAGTCTGTAGTACCATTGAGGGGTATGGATTGGTTCGTCGATTTGACCGAGTAGCTCCTAGACCAAAATGAAGAACCAGAGTGGCCTTCATGGACCGTGGTACTTCATACGGTCCCTGAGAGGGGCCGTGCATGGGCGTACTTAGAACCTTGTAGACTCTGGTTAAGAAAAAATTCTCTGGATGGGTCTGGTCCCCAAAGACGGTCCTGTCAGTGGCCTCAATATGATTCAGTTAATCATCTTTATGGCAAATCCATTTGATTTTTGCGATGCATATGACATTTAAAAAACATCATTTAATACCTACACTACGTTGTTTTACTTTGTCTTAGCCTAATAATCTAGTTTATACCTACCCAAAACCCTCATTCTCAAAAAATCATCTAAATTAGAATAAAAAGAAGCGAAAGAGACACCAATTTCTTTCAAGATAAAGCAACAGTGATCCTCAAATTTAATCACCCAAATTCATAAGATTTCTCCGTATATTTAGTACCAGATATGTGGTATTTCACCTATAGGTTTCTAATATCCATCAGGTCCCTAGAATTTAGTCGGTTCTTTGATTCTTCAAATATTTCTTAGACCTAGGTTTTATAAATCCTTGGAGATTTGGTTTTTACTTATGTAGAATCTTTAGTAGAAATGGTATGTTTTCTTGAAATTTTGCAAAATTGATTGTATAAAACATAGATTCCTAGTTTCTGCAAATTATCTTAGTTCATGAACTATACTTGCTAGGTCAGCTAACAAAAAATCATGCTCCACATTTCGAATGTAGCATTCTCACTATATAACTATTGCATTCTCTGTTATCATGTCAACATTGAGATATTCAGTATTCATTGCATTTTAGCTTCATATGTATTCATTTGGGGGATAGACTTAACACCGAGTTGGACCACAGTTTAGCGTACCTACATAGTCCAAGAACTACATGACGTAGTTGGATTATAAGTCCTCTCTATTAGACATCAGTATTAGTGATAACCCCACATTCATGCCTCTATACCCCTGAAAAAGTATATTGGGTCCTCTCGATGGGGCGTATACAACGTGTCACGCCCCGAGCTACCCTAAGACGCGGACATGAAACCTAGGACCACAAATGATCCCAAGCTAACCCTGCAGGCATGATCACCAGCATACTAAAGATAATAAACTGTTGCAGAAGTTAAATCATACTTAAAATGAAAAGATGTGGAATACCCATATTCATATGAGATATTTGAAAACAATGAGTTTAATTACAAAAGAAATTATTAACTCAACACTAAGCTGAATTAAGTTATGTTTTAAAATAAATAGCCTCTAAACTAGACTGAAGCTGGGATGAGGACAAGATTTCATAGAAACTTATCAAAAAACTGACCATAAATGACTAAAGTCTGAATGAAACTAATGACTGTTGTCCTCGGAGAGAATGGGAACTCAACACTGGAATCTGCTGAGCTGGAGAATCAAAAAAATTGCTTCATGCGTGATCTGGATGCTGAGAACCTCAACCTACATCAACGAGAGATGTAGTAGCACACGTACTTGTGTCAGTACTTGAACGTAACTGAGCATGCAGGAAGAGTAAAGCTGAAAATAAAACATAACTGAGCTAAATGTGCAGTAGTTCGATGTATACGGCCCCATCGGAGGAACCCATAGACTCCTTGCCAAAGGATAATGCATGCTGGGTGATCACTAACTTATTGCCCACAGAGGGGACTTACAACTATTGGTAGTAGTGTTTCTGGGAGTATTGGGCGTTCATGCTAAACTAGGTCTAACTCGGTATATTATCAGAATGAATTCTTAATTAATGGATTATATATGAATTTCTATAAAATACTGGATAGCTCGAAATAAACATGCAAACGAAAATGCAACAATTAAGTTTGGGGTTCAATATGATTTATAAAAACGAGGCATGTTATCTTAAACTGTTGAAATATATGACCTAACATGTTGTTGTAATTCAAGAACTAAGGAAAATACAAAGCTAGGGGTTCCGAAATCTCATGCATTAATCTGAGCTAAAAACAATGATAATCTTATTTGGAAACATTATATTTAATAAATTCATGAAGTCATTATAAAAGTTCTAGAAACTTCGGTTAACATGGAGAAGAGAACAAGAAACTACTGAAACTAAGGACCCAATGGGTGAAAGGACCCACTAGTGAAATCCCACATACCTGTGTGATTAAAAATCCACGGAAAAAATACTAAGTTTCGGGGTTGGAAGGGAGCTGTGCTCTTGAACTAGGGTTTCTGAGTATTTTTCTCCGTTTTGCTTCTAATTTTCTATTGTGTTGTGCTTTATGATTGACTTGGAATGTGTTTAATCATGTTCTAGGCTTAAACGACTAAAAATATGATGATTTGGGTAAAAATGCCTTAAATTAGGATGTATACGAGTTCAGAAAGGTCAAAAAGAACGGGGAAGGTTGTTGTGGGGCCTCACGAAGGCCAGGATTGTACGCGAGCCATCATGCCACCCGACGCCCCTCCTTGGGTTCCGTCCTGGGGCCTGTGCGACAGGCCCTTTACCAAACGGGCCCATAATTTTGTACCGGACGGTTTGATTTAGCAAAGTCAGTGGCCTATATGAAAGTAATTCAAATATGTATCGGTGGGAGGTCCTGAGAGACATATTTATTTGTTGCTAGAGTTATGATCATTGTAAGTTGATCCCAACACCAAACCAACCTCCCCTTTCCCCCCCAGCCCCACGATCCCACCACCAACTCCTTAACTGCAACAGTCCTTCACCCAAGCTCCCCGCGACCTCCGTATGCTTCCCCCTACACCACATTAGCAACACAAAGCACCCAACCACCTTACCCTAACGCTCCCCTTAACCCACAATCCCACACACACGCAACACACTCTACGACTTCCCATACACAGCCAATGCATTGGCCTCCAACCCATACTACCCTCGCGTATTCGCACTTCACCCCCTACATTTCCCAGTTAACCACGCTTGCGTGCACCCCACTCCCCCCCCAGTTCCCCCTCCCCCCAACACTCGAACCCCATAGACGGAATCACTACACCCCACCTTCTTCCCCACCAATCGTGCACTCACCCCCCACTACCACACACCATAATACCTACCAACCCTCAATGAACAACCCAAACGCACGCTCCTCTTAAATTACCTCACACCCCCAACCACTCCAAATCAACCAACACCTTCCCCTTTATCCCTCTACCTCACCCGCTCCACATCTCCTTCACCCCCCACCCCCATCACATTCCGATACCACTTCCTAACAAATTCCAGTTAATCTCCCCATCGACCCTATGACCCCACGACTTTCTCTAACTCTCCGCACCAACAATTTACCCGATTTCTGTAATACTATCTTACTGATTCATACCCCTCTAAAATAGCTGTAAAATTTCCACCTACGGTCAGACCTACAGACCATGAGGTCAAACAAACCATGTGGTCATCCACATCTCTTGGTAGAGAAGTGGTTGAAAGGAGTCTTGATCGAGGTCATGGACTACGGACCGTCGTTGGACCTACGGACTGTAGTTGTTTGTGTCCAAGACATAAACCAATTTTTTAGGTGAAATTTTGGGAGGTTCTGATCCCACGGGTTGTGCAGGACGAAACACCTTGGTTAATGCTACGATCCGTCGATGCCCACCTTTGTAGAACCTGCATTATTTTTTTGAAAAAACAATTTTGGTCTGTTTTGGCTACAGAGGGTTAATTATCTCCCCTTGAGAACATCGTCCTCGAATAAAGACTAAACTAGTTGAAATAGAGGGAGAGAGATGTAAAACCCAATACTTACACACTGAGAACTGAGTTTTGACTGAAATTGAGTTTCCGGAGGAGTACATGCAATTACGCTAAAAATGAAAGTACAAACTGAGGGGGGAGGGGAACGGGAAAATGTTCTAAAAAACTGAATTTATCATGAATGACTGTAAAAGCTGAAGATGGAAACTATTACGTCAAGATGGAGTGGAAACGGAAGGAAAAGGTAAGGATTACTTGGCTTCATGGCTGTTCCTGCTTCCCAAGTAGCTCCCTTTAAGGGACTGAATCCTCCACAAAAAACACTTGGCTGAAGCGACTTCTGGTTTCTCAACCTTCTAACTTGACGAGTCACGAACTAACTGGTACATCCTCATAAGAAAGAACTATCTTTTACTCCACACTCTCTAATGCACTATTATAAGGTGGTCACCCACGGCATTCTTCAAGAGTGGATGTGGAATACCGGATGCACTGCTGCTAGTTTTTGCTTTTTGGTGTGAACTCTAACTCATATTGCCACCTTGAGCAATGCTTTTCAGATCTGGTAAGGGTCATACAATCTTGGACTGAATTCCTGTCTTTCCAAATCTAATAACCCCTTTTAGGGTGAGACTTTCAGAGAAAAAACCCAATAATCAAATTGGAACTAGTTCCGTCCATTAATCATGACATAAGATTTCTGACGACTTGGGTTTGTCTAAGTCTATCTCTCATGGTTTGCACTTTCTCTATAGCATATAAAGGACGTTATAGTGTCGTTGGCCCTATCAAAGCTGCTTCACCTACTTTCAAACAAACCAACAGGAATCTACATCTACGCCCACATAAAGCCTTATAAGGGGCCCCATCTCAATGCGGAATGAGTAGCTCTAGCTATATGGTAGCAAACTCAATAAGAGAAAGGGTGATCATCCCAACTACTTTGAAATCGATCACACAAGCTTCAAAAATATTTCTTGAAGGTTGAAGGTACGCTCTTGCCTGCCCATCCGTCTGTGGAATGAAATGCTGCTAAGGTTAAACTGAGACCAAGACCTTTTGAAATGACTTCCAGAAATGAGAACTAAATTGAGGACCTTATCTGAGAGATAGACAAAGGAACCCCATGCAATCCTCAAAAAAATTTTCAGTAAGGTAAAGTTTGGCAGAGTACTATGCCCGAATATGAGTCTTGACCGCCAACAAGTGAGAAGACTTAGTCATCCTATCAAATATCACCCAAATTGAGTAAGATGCTTATGGAGTACGAGGTAACCCTTGTGAGAAATCCATATTTATCACATCCCACTTCCAAGTAGGCATATCGAATCTATTGAATTTCATACCTCCCGGGTCTGATGTTCTACCTGGACCTGCTGGCACAAACGGTGGGCACTGGGGCACTTAATCACAAAGTCTGCATATATCGCTTTTCATGCCCATTCACCAATAGACTCACGCAGAATCGCGAGACATTTTAGTAGCCCACCTGGATAAATAGATCCCTGGAGTTATGCGCTTCTGCAAGAAATGCTGCAGCTCAACTCTCCACATCAGGATAAACACAAATCTTTACCTGGTAGCGATGTACACCTCTCCTCTTGGGGGGGGAAAAAACAACCTCCACTCTCTGATTGTTGACTGCACCCAAAGTTCAAGAAATATCGGATCCTCTCATGATTTCCCCTAACCTCCTATACCAACAAAGACGAGTGTGCCCTATTCTGAACGTTACACGCTTGTTTGTCGAATGCTCATAAGGCGAAATCCCAAGAGGGCAATCTGTGAACATCCGTCACTATATCCGTTCTTTTTCCTCAAACATGGGATACACACCCAATAGATAAAATCTACTAAGAGAATTCGACACTACATTCGCCTTTCAGGATGATAATCTGCACAATTATATCATAATCCTAAGAGAACTCCAATCATCTTTCCTCGGGCGAAGATTCAACACTTTGGGTGTGAACACATACTGAGGGCGCTTATGATCGGTGAAACCTCTACTGAACACAATACAAGTAGTGTCTCCAATCTGAGTGCAAACACCAGTGCTGCAAGTCGCGAGGTCATGAGTTGGATAGTTCTTCTTACGCACCTTAAGCTTTTCTAGAGCAATAAGATATAAACCTATCTCTTTGCATAAAAACCCAACCAAGGACAATCATGGATTGAATCGCAATCCATCAAATAACATATGAACCCATCTGGTGCGTCAAGACAGGAGCGGGGTGTAGTCAATCTAGTTTTCTATTCTGCGAAGCTTTTCTTCACAATCATCTGACCTGGAACTTGACCATCTCTAAGTCAATCAGTCAATGCTATGATGAAAAGCCTTTCATGAACATTCGGTAATAACCTGTTAGACATAAGAACACTTCTGATATCTCTGTAGCAGAGGTTAGTCTGGGCCATTTTGTTGGCCTGCTTATTATTTGTGTGAAATCTACGTGAAATCCCTTGCTTGAGACAACGTGACAAGGAAAAAGGAAAGGAAAGCAACGATTCAACAGAAATCACATTACTAAAGAAAATAAATGGAGATCTTTGAGAGTCTGCAGAACAATTTCAAATGACTGCATTCTTCGTCACTCCTAGAGTAATGCGGATATCGTCAATGAAGACGATAACGAAACAAAGTCTACGTAAGTTTGAAACTTGTTCATCAAATCCATGAAAAGTGCAGAGCCTGGTCGTCCACCCCCTGACATAAGACCAAATTTCATAATGCCATACCGAGTTCTGAAGACTGCTTTAGGAATGTCACATCTCTAACTTAAGCTGATGATAACCCGATATGAGATCTACTTTGAGAAAGCTAGCGACCCTGAAGTTGGTAAACAAGTCATCAATCTTGGGATGGGATGAATATCTTGATTGTTGACTTGTTCAACTGGTCTATAGTCAAGCACATGCTGAGAGAACCCTCTTTCTTTTTACGAACAATACTGGTGCACCCCATGGTAAATAAGGTTTGATGAAACCCTTATCTAGAAGGTTTTTTTTCAACTGCTCTTTCAATTCCTTTAAAGCTGTTGGAGTCATTCTATAAAGAGGAATAGGAAATAGCTGGATATCCGGAAGGAGATCAATCAAGTCGATTTACCTTGTGGGGAGCACCCCTGGAAAATCTTTTGGACATACTTCAGGAAAAAGTCACAGACTATGGAATTGATCAAGAAGATGATGAGGGTTTCACCCAGAATCCTTAGCCTGACTAGATGATAGAGATAACCTTAGAAGATATCATCTTTTGGCCTGATGTAAGAAATAAACGCCCCATGGCGCTAGGCTACTACTCTTCCATTCTAAGATTGGTTTCGTTGGAAACTGAAACAGAACAATCCTAGTTCTACAATCGACTAAGGCATAACATGACGTGAACCAAATCATATGCCTAGAATGAACGACGTCACCATTTCTAACTCTACTATATGCCTGTGAGTGAATTTCTGAGGGACCCATGACAGGGCAATTGTTGTATACCCATCTAGCTATAAATGGGTCACGACTGGAGTGGAGGACTGGAGAAGAAGCATTATTGGAGAGAGTGTTTGGATGGCAATTGAATATGGATGCTATATAAGGAGACAAAAGAAAAGAAAAGAGTAGCCCCGAATCATAAAATGATAATACAAGGCAAAGTACTAGTAACCGTTAACAGGACTCCATCAGGAGAAACCTTTCTGATCTGGCCGAGCCGGAAGACCATAAAGTGGTTCTTGCGCTACCCCACTGGGTGTACCAGATGAGTTACCCTGCTGGAGTTGCGGGCAACTGCCTGGTGCCGGTTTGTTGAAATTCGTGACCTAAGATCTACCATTACCACCTCCTTTGCACCATGTCTATAAGGACAGTCCCTCAACCTTGTGACCCGACTGACAGCATCCAAAAAAATCTATTTTTCCTACAAGACACAATGACCCGAGGTTGCTTACCCACTTAGGGCAAGGGGGTAAGTGTCGGTGCTGAAAAAACACTTCTGCGACGTAGATCCTGGTGCTCTGCCCTTCAGGTGTCATACCTATCTTGGAGAAATGGAAACACTAGCTGATGAAGGCGGTGGAGGTGAAAGTAGTAATTCTGATGACCCCGAGCGATTGTCCACCACCCGATTTGATGTGAAAATAAGTAATACGCTTCCAAGTCCTAGCCTTCCTATTTAGCCTTATCCTAGTGTCCCTAAGTTGTACACCCTCAACTGAGTGAGGAGGAGTTCACTAAGCTAGAGAATAGGTCATATCTCCCTAGCAACATAAGAACATTTCTGCACTTCTGTCTTCACCAATGTGAGTACTCCATACAAGAAAAACTTAATCATCTGAGCCCTTTGGAGTCAACAACCATGTGAGGGAAAATACTGGAGAGTTGGTTAACTCAGCCCATAACTCTAGGACTGTATGTTTCCATGCCTTCAAGTCATGAATTTCTTTGGCTCTTTGACTTCTCTCAAATTACTTTAGGAAAAACCTGTCGAGAAAAGTCTTCAATGAAGCACTCCCCAAGTATGGAGATGATTTGCACCCCTATTCTCCTTGCATTGAGTTTTTACGCTGTTTACCAGATATGAGCCACGTCCTTTCAATGGTTTCATAACGCCACACTCATCCCGATAATTCCAGTAAACCTGCAATAACCTCAAGATCTCTGATATTCATCCGCAAGAGCAGAAAATTCTGAAAATCTTCATGAGTCTGCGATTCCTAAGAACTCAAGACGGATTTAATTCTACAAGTAGGACACTTGCTGCTGCATGATCCACTATTTCCATTCCTAGGATCATTGAAACAGATTGTTCAGGTGGGGGGTGTGCATACTCTGAGACAACATCGTATCACCATTCCTTAAACACAACATTGGAGACTTCTTGATCGGGTTGGTTTGGAGGAGAGTGCGTCTGATTCCTGGCATTCACATTCCTAGCGTTAGATTACGAGGAGGCATGTCGGAAATGTTAGATAGAACGTCAAGATTAGAAGGAATAGGTTGCCTCTTCGCGATGACGCTAAGAGTAAAAAGAAAGTGAATTTTTTCCCTAAAACAATTATAGACTCCCTAACATAGATGTGGCGTGCACTTCCACATCCATCAAGGCCAACCCTGCTTAGCATGATATGAGCATAATAAAGATTAATAACCTGTGGCGGAAGCTAAAAATCATACTGAAAATGAAAGATGTGGAATACTCATATTCTATAATCTGAGAAAAAAGAAGGATGTTTGAACACAATGAGTTTATACAAAGAAATATTAACCAATACTAAGCTGAACTTAACCATGTCTAAAAATAGCCTCTAAAACTAGACGAGAAAGGTTGGGACAAGCCCCAACTTACATCTAGCAAAACTGGAAACTAAATGACTAAAGAACTGAAATGGAACCAGATGTGCCTCGGAGTGGGGACTACCCCTGAATAGTGAACTAGAGATGGGAAATCGATCTATGCGTAATCTGGATTTATTAAGAACCTGAACTACATCATGAGAAGATTTAGTGCCAACGTATGCGTCAGTACATCAAAGTACGGAGATGTAGGTAGAGTAAAGTTGAAAATAAAAACATATACTGAAAAGCAACCAAAAAAGAAAGTATAAAATCTCAACGTGATGTGTTGATTTCGTGAGCTTAATGGAGTTGCAATGACCAATTTATGGACATGCTGAAAATGAAACGGAAAACTGATAAATGGTCAATGCAGAGAGGTCTAACTGAACGTGGGAGCTACTAATAAACGAAATAATAAAAACGAATTATGAGATAAATGTTCAGGTCGATGTAACAGCCCCATCGATGGAGACCCAAATACCGCTGCCAAAGGTTACAAGGCATGCTGGCGTATCACAAACTGATTTGCCCACAGAGAAAGAAAGGGACTTACAAGCCTACTGGGCAGAGTACTGAGACATGGTACGCTGAAACCCCTAGTCCAATTCGGTTTATTATCCTACTCCAATGTGTGGACGAGTTCTGAAATTAATGATTAATTCTGATTAGCTCAAACTAAAATATGCAAACTGATGAATGCAAACAATTAATCAGTAATTATGCATTATAACTGTGAGGCATGTTATAATATCAAAGTTGTTTGAAATTATGACCATAGCATGTGTAATCAAAACTAAAGAAATACAAACGGCTAGGGTTCTGAAATTCATGCTAATCTTTGCGTAATAACATGCATTAAATTGAATGGAACATATATTTAATAAATTAATGAAGTTATGTCAAAAGTCTAGAAAAACCTAGGTGTAATCATGATAAGGAATCAAGAATGAACTTAAACTAAGGACCCAATGGGTTTTGAAAGGAATCCAACTAGTGAATACCAATACCTGGTGATGAAATTTACGAAAATTACTAAGTTTCAGGGCTGGAACTGTGGAGCTGTGGCGTGCTTTGAAAATGGGGTTCTTGAGGTTTTTTCTCTCTCTTGCTTCTAATTTCTACGTTTTGAGGTAATGATTCACTGGGATATGTTTTAATCACGTTTCTAGGCTGAACGTAACTAATATCTGAATGATTTAAGGTCAAAAGATGTAACTCGGGTTAAATGGAGTCGGAAAGGTCAAAAAGGACCCCGGGGGGGAAGGTTGTTGTCGTCCTCACGACGGCGAGGACTGACGGTCGTCAGGAGCCAGATGCCAAGTCGTGGGTCCGTCGGAGGGCTGTTTTCGCAGACTTTCTAAAATAGGCATAAAGTTTAACACGGAGGTCTCATTTAGCAAGGTAGTGGCTATAGAAAGAAATTAATTATTATCTGTGGGTAGGTATGCGATACCTAATTCATTTTTTCTAAAGGAGTATGATCATTGTAATTTGGACCCAACTTCATTTTTCCCATAACTGGCCTGTAAATATCCACCACGGTCAGACCATGAAATCTTAGTCCACCTACAACCATGTGGTCATCCATAGCTCTTGTCAGAGAGTGGTGTTGAAGGGATTAGTCTTTATCGACGGTCACGGACACGGACCATCGTTGACCTACGGGACCGTAAGTATGTCCGTCGCCCAAGACTAACCAATTCTTCTAGGCTAAAAATGTTTGGGAGTTATGATCCCATCGACAGTGTGCAGGATGGACCATGGTCAGGGCTACGATCCGTCGATTGCCACCGTTTGTAGCACTGTAGCTTTTTCTGGGAAAAACTATTTTTGGAATGTTTGGCTAAAGGGTGTTTACAAGAGGAAGCAATGTTTCACTGTGGTTATGTTAGTTAATAGTAGCTCCCAGACTCTTAGTGCATTGATATGGTTTATAGCCTTTACTTTAGGATACAGCTCAACGTGTTATCTTTATGATTAGTATTTGGTCAGTTCATTTAGTTTATCTTTTAGTTATACTCCAGTGCATATCTATGTCCTTGTGCATATTATATCGCTATTCGATTACACATTGTTCAACTTATTTATTTTGTTCAGCTTCGAATATTTATTTTCTTCATGCTCAGTACATTTTAAGTACTGACACATATTTTGCGCTACATTGTTTCATGATGTAGGTTCATGCGTTCAGCAGCCAGAACACGCTTAGATCAATTCTAAGTCCGACTTCAACAGCTTCAGTTGTGAATCCTCATACTTCGAGGGAAACATACATGCTTTTATTTTAGTCTTTACTTTAGTTTTATTAGTGATAGTTGGGGGCATGTACGAGCAACTCAAATCAATTAGAGTTTATTAATGTTGTTTCATTCATTACTAAACTTTCATTATTATATCTTATATATTCAGACTAGTTGGGTTTTTCCCATTTCAGATTTCCACTATTTTATCTTCCGCATAGTACAAGTTTTACTTTGTCATTTTCAGTATGCTTGATATATGTCACACTCAGGGTTAGATTGGGGTCACTCGTGGTCCTATGTCCCTTGACACGTAGAGAGGGTAACCTCGGGGCGTGACACCAATGCAATTATTTTGGGTGTTGTGTGAGCTACATGGAGAGTCTCTTGTGCTTAGACTTCCCTATATCTACTGCTTCTGTTTAGTGTTTTCATACTTGAACTACTATATTTTCTTCCTGGCCGCAATGTTCATGTGACACTGAATTTTGAAGTTCCATTTTGGTGTCTTGCATATTTCTATCTTTATGAAAAAGTTATATCATGATTTATTTCCTCCATTTGTTTCATTTTCTCCTAACAAAGACAAATTTGGCTTACGTATCAAAAGGATGGATTAGATGCATCATTACTTTAGTGATTTTGGGTTGTGACAAGTATTAGGATCAGAACAGTTAAAATTTTATTTTTAATTAGGGTATGGGTTCTTTTAGAAAATTAATATAAGCTTTTAATATTTTAAAACTACAAGAAAAGAACTAAGAGTGACAAAATAGTTAATGGTTCAAAATAGTTTTAAGAGAAATAATAATTAATAAATTATTTGACTCACAAAACAATAATATTTAAAAGTACAAGAAAAGTGCTAAAACCGACAAAATAGATAATGGTTCGAAGTACTTTTAAAAATCTAAAAAAAATTATAATCAATTATTTTCTTGACTCACAAAACAATAGCATTCTCACATAAAATGACCAATTTTCTTAAGTATGTATAATGCATATAAATAAAGATGTATATAATCATAGGAAAAACGGTCTCAAATTTATGGAGGACCTTTTACTGCCTGCACTATTTAGTAGTGTATTTTAAAGTTATATATGTTCTTACGTTGACGTCATAAATATTACATAAATAGTAACATGTCCACGTGAACACATATATACTTTTAAAATACACTATTTAATAGTGCATGGGGGTAAAAGATCATCCATGAAGTTTGGTATCGTATTAACAATTTTTTTCAAAATTTTAGTAGTAATTTTTCAACCCTTTTCCCATACATTTACACTAAAAATAAGGAGAGTTTGTTTGATAAGAGTAAACAAAAGGTAAATTTTATGTAAAAAATAGCTAGTTCTCAATATGTGGGACATTCAACGCCCGTTATGGTTTGAATTATGTAGCAAGTAATGTATTAACTAGGATTTTAATTTAGGAGCGTCAAGGGTTTTAGTAAAAAAAATTATAAGGCTAGTATAGCTAGAACACACTTAGCCTTTAGCTTGTGTCATAAGTGTGAATACTTGTATATATGCATATTTATAAAAGTAAAATGTTTCCTCTATATATACATTGCAATTTTTCAGCGAAATGGTGTCGTTTGACACCCTTTGTACAAGGGAGGACAAGGACATTCTATGAAATATAGGTAGGATTTTCAATAAAAAAACCAATAGATCTACCGAAAATTATTATATTAGTGAGTAAAATCAATGAATATACCAATTATGTCAAATCTACATGACTATACGAGCCACATTACTATACTTTTATCTTGGCCCAAAGAGTCTATCTCGAGCCCCCGAGATCGAAACAATTGTATTTCAAAATCAATTTACTCATAACACGAGTCTGAAAATCGTTTAGTTACCAATCAGTAACCAGAAAACATTGCTACAGAGAGGAAAATCTTATATTACCAAGAAATTGTATTCCTTTATGTTCTCTCCCCATCAAAAAATTAAAATAAGATATATTATTTCTTAATTATTTGCAATTTTGCTCTACAATTCCGTTCTAAATTATATAAATCTCTCATTCTAAATTCATACATAATCAATTTCTCGATACTTCTCCTTGTTCTTTTAACTTTTTTTGCTCAATTCACTTAAAATTAGGTTTTCAAAAATTTTAAGGATGAAACGTTGATGATGATAAATTTAGTAATTAAAAGAATCTAGATTTGAAGGAAGGAAATAGTGAGATTCAAGTGTTAAGGGAGATACACGAGAGATATATATAGGAGATATAGGAAGGAGAGTACTAATCCTAATAGGACAGGATTAAGGAGTACTTTCCTAATAGGGACTGGAATAGTACACAGTAGTTAAATACAATATATTTATACTATTTATTTAATAATATCGGTATTATCCCCCCTCAAGCTGAGTGAAGCGGGAGAGGAAACAGCGAACGGAAAGCTTGGAAACTGAGGTATCGTGCTGTAGGCTCGGGAGAGGCGTGTGCGAATAGCAGACGGGTTATTCGTGGGTGGTACATACTGCACAGTCATGGTGCCTGGCTGAACTTCATCGCGAACAAAGAGGGACAATCGGTATCAAAAACATGCTTCATCTCGGTGTGTAGGACGGAATCTTGGCCACACAGCTAGTATTTATTAATTACTACCTGGTAGTATGATCATCCGTAGACATGCATATCTGTTTTTGATATTTTTAAGACTAGCTATATAGAATTTATACAAATTTTGATCACGATTCACACATATCTCAATAATAATGTATACCACATTTCATACAAAATTTCATTCACATATAATTTTCAATTATTTTTGTAACACCTTAAACAATTTTAAGACTACATCAGACCTTGAGAGCTCAGAAATCCAAACCTACAAAATTTTCTCTGTTTACGGACACCATTTATGGGTCGTAAAAGAAATTAGACCTTAGATAGGAACGGTATACCCACTTCAGAAACTGTCAACTTGTTTGAGATTTAAAGTCAAGTCTACAACTCGTAAAACCCTTTATGGGACATTGGTTTATAAATCAAAGTACTGAAACTTGTCAATTCATCCTGAGTGTCACAAACCATACCTGATTTTATCCACCCCACTCTACCCATCTCCATGAAAATCCTCTCCCACCTCCCCCCCCCCTATCATACCCATTTTCAAAGCTTATCCGTTTAACGATTTCCAATATAGTCGATATTTATCATCGATTATGTTGGTGGCTTATAAAATTAATGGCTAATATTAAAAAAATAAAATATAATGATGAATCTATTAGTGATGGGTGGTGGGTTTAAACGAAGTGGGAATTGAAGGTAGTGAAGAAGAAAAAATCGGTACTGACAATGGTGGTGGTGATATTTGATGGAGGATTCATACCTTTTGATGGCGATGATGTGATTTTCGTTATGGGTGTTGAATTTTGTGGTGGATCTTAATAATTTTTGTGGGGTGAGGAGATATTGTAATTTCGATGATTGATTTGATTGTAGGTGGTAATATTTGTGACGACTATTTGATTTTATGGTGAAATATATCTATTTCGTACTAATACGATCACAATGATAATGGTTCCATGGTGGTGTTCTTTGCAGAAGAAATAATTGAATGCCATGGAGAATCTTTTTAGAAATTTGACATGACTATGAGATGGCTTGATGTGACGCTAGTGTGATACACCTCCCAAAGTGATAGTGTTGTTATACATCTCAAGGGTAAATCCATTCACTTTTTAGTAATACAAGCGTGTAATAGGTCAACATGATAATTTCAGCATCTACCTAATATTTCGGGACAGGTTCAAAAGTAAATTTATGTATTTTCTCCTATTTTTTCGTCTTCTTTGTCACTTTAGAGTAAACTAAAGTGCAATGTGAAATAATATATATAAGATATATATATAGATATATATTATATATATATTATATATATATATCTATATATATAGGATATATATAGATAAATAAGATATAATATATATATATATAACAAGTAAATTAAAATTTCTGGTGTGTTAAGTTCAAAATGTAGCACCTAGAATACTAAAAAGAACTTAATTGGAAAAAAAACAAAAATCAGAAATTTGGAGAGTTAAGATAAGTTTGAGTATTGGGTCCACTTCAAACAACCATAGCTACTACGAAAGGATGAGTTAGGTGTGCTACAAGATATTTAAGGAAAGATCTTGTAATTATCTTTACAACTCCATCGAGTTCACAAGGTTTTGAGTTCAGATGAGTGAGATATGACCTTTTGAAGTTAGGTTGGTCTAGTGAAGGAAAATTTTCCGAAAAATAGTGAGGGATATTTTAGTCTTTTCCTTACCAAACCAGATTTAATTCATTTTTAAGAAAGTTTGTTAAGGTTTAACACTTTTGGATTAAGTTTTATAATCCTAATATAAGCCTAGGGTTTCAGTTGAGAGTTCAAGGAGAGAAAAGAGGAGAGGATCAAGCGTTCGTTGAGATTCTTGCGTCTTGTTGCGAATTTTCACCATAGGTTTAATCCCTAAGAGGTATGTAAGCTTCCATAGTGTTGGGTTCGTTCACCCATAAACAAATCATGATTTATTCAACATAATTTAGTTCTTGAAATTTAAGGATTTAAGTTGTTGATGAGTTCTTGATAAGTGTCTTGAAGTTTCATTAGTTTTGATATAAGATTCAACCTGGGTCAACTTTAAACGACCATATCTCTTAAAAATTATTAGAGTCCACCGTGAATCATACATATTTAGTTAAAGGGTAATTGGAATCTATTTCTAAAAACACACACCCTTTGCGCCACCAACAGTTTTTGAGTAAAAAGTTAAGATGATTTTAGTAACCTATACAATGTTGTTATGAATTAGCCGACGGAAAAATATTAAAATTAGTTGTTTTTGTGTTTTTACCTCGAAGAAAATCATAAACAAATTTCTTGACTAAAAAATGACTAAAAACAATCAGATTTTCATGTTCGCAATGAAAATCATAATCTTTGGTCATTCATAGAGATTTCAAGAAACTAATTTAAGAATCTCAAAAAAAGTTTTCTTGATTGTTTACCATCAAGCTAGGGTTTCAAGGCTTCTAATGAAGTTCTTATTCAAGATTCTTAATAATTTTGTAGGATTCTTCAAGAATTATTTTCTTCTAGGTATGTAAGTATCATAGTGTTGGACTAGTTCGTCCCCATACTCTATATCTACTTTCAGATTAATAAAAGGGTAGTCTAGGATTCTACCTCTAGATTTGATTATTGCTGAGATAAGTCGATTTTTTATTTCTTGAGGCATGTTTTTTAAAATTAAGTCCTAAATATCGACTTTCTTATATTGTTATTGAGTCCTTCTATCATGAACTTTCTTGAATTCTATTCACATTCAGCGATTGGAGAGATACAAATAACAAAACTTTCAACAAACGCGTTAACTAAGTGACGATAATGGAGGGTGGGGGCGGCAAACGCAGATAAGGGCGAACGCCGTAGAAGGGCAAAAAAGCGAAACATCGGAACAGAGGGCCTGGGGGGAGCAGCTCGGGGAAAGGGTGAGGGGTGGGGGGAGGGGGCGGGGAGGAGAGGGTGTTGGGGGGGGGGGGATTGCAAGGGAAACGGGCGATGTGATGGGTTTGTGTTTAGGTGGGTGGTCTGAGGACGGGGGGGACGGGGTGGGGGAAGGGGTGCTAGAGCGGGGAGGGGGGGATTGAGGGGTGGGGGGGTTGGGAAGGGAGTTGTGAGGGGGGAAGCGGGTGGGGGCGGGGTGGGGGGAGATGCAGGAGGGTCGGGGAGGGGGGGGGAGGTGGGTGGAGGGATGGGGGAGCGGGGGTAGGGAGAGGCGTGGGGGAGGGGTGGGAGGGGGGGGGGGTGGAGGGGGGGGAGGGGAGAGTGTGGACCGGGGAGGAGGGAGAGGGGAGAAGTGCAGCTTGGGGGGGGGAGTGGGGCTAAGGTGGCGAGGTGGGAGAAGAGGAGGAACAGAAGGTAGGGGGGAGGACCAGAGGAGGGTGGGAGGGAAGTGGGGAGTGGGGAACGGGGGAAAGGAGGGCATGGGGGGTACATTGGGGTAAGACGAGGATGGGGGGGAGAAAGGGGGGGGGGGGTGGGCGGGGGGGAGTGGGGGTGGGCAGAGGGGGAGGGGGGGGGGGGGGGGGGAGGGGGGGGGAGGGGCGAGTGGAGGAGAGGGTGGGGGGGGTGGGGTTGGCGAGAGCGCGAGGAAAGAGTGGGGCGAGGAGTGGACGGGTGGGGGGCGATGGAGGGGGGGGGTGGTGGGGCGGAGGGAGGGGGGGGGGGGAGGAGAGGGGGGGGAGATAGTGGGCGTGGCGGGGGGCGATCAGGAGGACGGAGGCAGACTGCGGGGCACGAAGCAAGCGGGGGGGGGCGCGGGTTGGGGGGGGGGGGAGGGTGCTGGGGAGGGGGTTCGGGGCCGAGCGGGATGGAGGGGGAGGGAGTGGGGGGGGGGGGGGTGGGGGGGGGAAGAAGGTGAGGGAGGGGGGGGGGGGGGGGGGAGGCGGATGGTGAGGGTGGGGGGGTGGGTGGGGGGGGAGGGGTTAATATTTTTTTTTGGGGGCTTTACAGTTTGTTTTTGTTTTTTTTTTAGTTTGGTATTGTGTGTTTTTTGTTTGTTGTGTTGTCTTTTTTTTTTTTCTTAAGATTATTTTTACTGGTGTTTTATTTTAAGTTCTTTTTAGTTTTATTAAGACTTTTTTTTTTTTTTTTTTTTATTAAGAGTGGAGTTCAAGAAAGTATTTGAGTTCAATTGTGAATCCTTGAGATCAATTATCAACTCGAACTAAGTTTTGATAAAGTAAGTAAGGGAATGAGAAGAGTCGTATACATGAGTTCCTTGTAGTATGTAGACCTTCGAGTCGAGTCGTTCATGCCCATAAATTCCTCATGGACTCTACAAAATGAGTATATGTGAGAGGAGTAAAATTTGCAAGTTTTAAGTCTCGAGTGTTAAGTTTTAACACATTTGAGTTTATATTTCTAACCATGGGACTATAACATGTTACACATGGAGTCCTTGAGTTGAATTTTTCTTGCCCATAATTCCGCATGAACCCTATAAGTCGAACTATCTTGAGATGAGAAGTGTCTTTGAGTCCTTCAGTTGAGTAGTTCATGCTCATAATTCTGCATAAACCCTCCAAGTTGAACATCATGAAATTATCCATAGACATAAGATCACGAACCTTGAATACATAATCCAATTCAAAGAAATTCAAGATTAAATCTAGAAGTTAAGAGCAAGTAAAACTAAAGTATATGAAGTCTTCAAAAATCTTTCACAAACATTTTCACTTTGTTTTAAATATTTAAAGTTCAAGTTGAGTAAAGAGTAAAGATTGAAGTCATTACTTCAACGAAGTATATGGGGACTATGTATTCCCAAAGAGTTTTAAAATGTTTTCACATTTGAGAAAGAAAGGGAACATCAATTTCAAAATAGAGTTTTTAAGCTAAGTTTAATTATCTTAAACCAAAGAAAGAAGTTAATTTTAAATACGTACAAGATAAGTATATTTTTGGGAGTAGTCTAGTAAGTCTTGATCAACTGATGGAAGATGCGAGTTGCAGTTCATATAAATTCAATGTTTCCATAAACCATGTAGTCATCATGGGTATCAAAGGTACATACTTTTTAGATGATCACTTAACTTAAGCAAATGGATCCACTAAGTTAAGTGTTCTATATTACGACAAACTATAGGACAGTTCTGGCAGCATGGGCAAGACATTGTATCACCACTTAGGCTCATCCTGGTGGTTGTCGGTTAGAGAAACTCCCACAACAATAATTTCATGGTTCCTCAAGGGGTTCTGCTTAGTGTGAATGGGAGTATGATACTTCGTTCATGCATTGCACCAGTAGACTTTGAGAGGAAGGATGGTATGCTTTTTTTATTTTTTATTTTTATGATATTACAATTATGAGTTGACATCATATTTTTTTAAACAGATTTTCTTTATATTGAACTTGTTTTAAACTGCTTATATCTAAATGAGTTCAATAAGTATTCAGGCGTTGAGTTTATTCGAGTTGAGTTACTTTAAGTGAGTTATAGTGAGTTTAGATAGCTTCCATTGAGGAGATTTCATATCATTGAAGGTTAAATCTGATCTTTGAGTTGAATATCTTACCATGGGAGTCCTGAGTGGAGTGTAAGTCTGAAAAGAGACAAGTATTATGCTTTAGAATTCCATGTTTATTCTGAAAATCCTTTTCTCAAGTGCTCTTGTATATATCCTGTTGGCAATTGCTTACAATTCCTCTTATCTGTAACTTCAACCTTCGATTTAATTAAATATATTGGTGAAAATTACAGTATTACAAATTACAATTGAAAATAAAAATGAAGAAATTAATTATATTCAGGTTGAGACACATATATTTTTCCCTCTTTAAGGAGATTCAAGCTTAAAATCTTTTCACCAGTCCAACACTAGTTTTCTCGACTAGTCCCCTCCAAAAAACAACAACCCGATCACAAAGTATAACTCAACAAACAATTGATAAAATTTTGAATCTTAAGCTTCCCAAAAATAGCATCTCGCTTCGACTAATAGGAACTCTCTTTTTAAATAACTTTTATGACTCTCTATTTTCCGTATACTCGAACAAATTAAAGGAAAACCATTACTATATATAGGTGAGGAATTCTCCTTTACGATGAATAGGAATATAATGGAGTAGTAAATAGGTAGATAAATTTCCAAAAGAGAAAGTGATAAGCTTTCTTTATTTACTAAGAAATAACATGGATTCTCGAATAAATAGAAGTAGAAGATGAGATTACCACAGGAATACTTTTCCTCAATCTTGTTGAGTTCAAGCTTATGAGATGTCTCATCAGCAAGATCATTCGATTCACCAACAACAATAGGTGTGGGGATAGTCATATATACGAAGGGCATGTGGATTTGAATATAATATCAAAATCATGGAGCACCTCTCTTTGCATAAAACATAATATATGCATGCTCTGTCAAAACAACATATTCTTGAACAAAAATAATCTATGACAAAATCAAATAAAATATCAAGTTAGTCTTCATAGGTTAATTTGATTTTGTCAACCTATGACGATTAACTTGATATTTTATTTGATTTTGTCATAGATTGTTTTTGTTCAAGAAGATGTTGTTTTGGTAGAGCAGACATATATTATGTTTTACTCAAAGAGCGGCACTCCGTGATTTTAAGATTATATTCAAATCCATAGGCCCTTTTTGCCCATACCCACAACTTATGTTGTTTGTAAATCAAAGATGTTGCAAATGAGACATCTATGAAACTTGAACTCAAAAAGATAGGATATCGATTCCCCTGGTAAATCTATCTTTGATTCTATTTATTCGAAAATCCATGTTATCGCCTTACTAAATATAAAAAGTTATCGCTCTCGTTTGGACTATAAGTCAATGGCCATTAACATCTACAAACTAGTTAGTATTAAAGAGCAAAATGAAATTCTCTTAAGTCCTTAACTGACATAAATAAAATTGTAGATATTAATTAAAAATGTGTGTATTATTTAAATTGTTGAGATCTTAGATTTGTGATGTAAAATCTTGAAATTGAAAGTCAGCTAAATCTAGAAGGAATTACACTCATGAACAGACCAAAAAAATGTAACGCATCTAAATTGGGATAATTAGAGCATTGTTTAATAAAGTAAATATCACATTTTGATCTTTAATTCTCTGGGATTAATTTAAAAATGTGTGTATTGATTAAATTATTGAGATCTTACATTTGCGATGTCGAATATTGGAATCGAAAATTTTGCTAAATCTAGAAGAAATTACATTCAGTGAATAGACCAAAAAAATGTAAGACACTTAAATTGGGATAAATAGAATATCGTTTAATCAAATAAATATCACATTTCTATCTTATATACAAATGGCTCTCAAAGTTTCTGTAAAATGATGTTAGCTTTATAAAGGTTAAGTTTTTTTAATCTATAGAACATCGGATACCATAACAACAATAATATATCTAGTGTAATTTTACAAGTGAAGTGTAGCGAGGATAGAGTGTACGAAGATGTTACTTTTATTTTGGGAGGTAGAGACATTGTTTGGATAGACCGTTGACCCAATGAAAAAGAAGAAAATGTAATGGTTTCAGACTTGAACTATGACTGCTTAAAGAAAATAAAATATTATTGTTCACCACAATAATCAAGGTATTGACATGAACTTTAATAGCCACCACATTACTATCTTTTGTTTTCCCATATTCATGAGTGGCTTTGAGAATAAACTCAACTTCTAATAGAAGACAACCTACTTCCACACTTGCATGCGACATTTTTTAGGGTTCTCTTGTAAGTTAAACACTCTACCCATATCGAATATAAATTTTCATCAGGAGTTTTTATTAACTAAACTTCAACAATTCACTACAGGAAACAATACACTCTCATCATAGGACGGAAAATAAAACAATGCATTTTACAATAAGTCATCATATGATTCATTTTTCCATTGAATCGGATTATAGGATATCTATTCCTCGAGTTGGGTTCCTCATATATCACTTGTGGATTTACAGGATTACATCCCATCCCTTCTATGTGCTTCAGAAATTTTCTCTTGTTAAAGCCTTAATAATAGAATATGCATGATTATCATAAGAACTGACATAATCAGCATTTATGGTACCACTTGTCAAATATGATCTCACACTACTGTGTTTTCTCCTAATAGGTCCGAATTTACTATTATAATAACTGTTTTGAACTCTACCAATTGTTGTGATGCTGGTACAATGAATTAAAGTAGGAGGAATTAATTTTCCAAAATAAAGTATTTGAAATAACAAATCCCTCAACCAATTCATTTCCTTACTAGCCAAAGCTAAATCAATATTAGAGCCTCCATGGTAAAATTAGCAATTATAGTTCACTGTTTTGTTTTAATTTACAACAAATAACACCACCACCCAAAGTAAAAATGTAACTTGTGATAGAATAAGAATCACCGATAAAGTGTTTCAATCTGCATTAGAAAAATCTTTAAGTACAACATGATATTTTTTATTGAACAAATCACAAGTTTTTATCCCAATTAAAAATCACATAACTCTTGTTATAACATGCCAATGTTCATTACTTGGCTTTCTTGTGAACCAGCTAAGTACTCCTACTATATATGCAATATCAAGGCTAATACAATCAATAAGATACGTCAAACTTTTAATTGTGCTAGCATATTTTTTTTGATTTGTCATATCATGGTCACTTTAAACAGGATATCATTTTGTTGATGAGAAGTTCCAACATCTTCATCAGAAAGATTCACAAAACATGCTAAGAACTCTCTACAAGAATAATGTAAAGGGAGGTAGTTAAACTTAAGTTTTATTATAATATCTTTTTTTATTTTGCTTTTGATAGAATTTGCACAACATCTTTTGGTTGACGAAAAGGTCTCATCATCTTCCTTGGCAAGCTACACGCACGTAAATGATCCACATAGTAAAAGTTGAGGGTGACATGAAATGCAAAGTATATGCAGTTCGCTTAATTATAGAGAAAAAATGGAGAAAATACACTTACTTCATGGTCACTATTAGGTCCATAAGATACACCAATGCCAACATTGAGATCAACTTTATATGTAGTTGCTCCAGGCTTAGAAACTTTCATCTTTACCTGGAGTTCCTCAAATTTTGTAAAATAACACTATATTTATGTAAAGTAGGCATTTTAATGATTCTACCACCTCTATTATTTCCCTTCTCATTCAATAATAAATAACTCATTCAAAAAGACAAATTAAAAAAACTAATATAAGCATGTAAGATGTATAGTTTCAAATTAATTATCATTGATTTGTTTTTCTGTTCTTTGTCAAGCATTGTCTTCTCAACAGAGTTGTAAACCTTTCCCTTGTCTACATCAAATGTTTAATTCTGTTTCATTTAATCTTATGGTCCTTCTCTTTCTCTCTCATTCCAATTTCATTACAAAGATATTGTTGAATTATACAAAAACTAAGTCTACCGAAAATTTAGATACATAATTCGGTGAACTTGTTTTTTTGTATAATTCTCTAGTATCATTAGCATGTAACTGAGGTAAGAAAAAAAAGAGGAAGGCAAAAAGATGAAGTAGAACAAAAAATATGATGTAGACGATGAAGGGAAAAAATAAAAGGACCAACATGGCTCTATTGAGAAGACAATGCTTGAAAAACAACAAAAAAAAGACATCAATTATAATTAATTAGAAATTATTCATCATTCAAGCTTATGTTAGTTTTTTATTTTTCTATATGGATGATTTATGTTATACTAAATGAGGAGGGAAAGTTAGTGGTGGTAGAGACATACCCTAAACAACCTAGTTAACATAAGTATATTACGCTATTATACAAAAATTTGTGAACACCAGGTAAAGATGGAAGTTGTTGTACCTGGAGAACTACATTTACCATTGATGATAATGCTGAGATCGGTGTATTGTCTAGATATTAAAGCTTTCATGAAGTAAATGTATTTTTCTCCATGTTTTACTTTATATTTAAGAACATACATACACTTGGCATAGTACGCCACCCTAACATTTTATTATGAGAATCAATTATATATGTGTATGCAGCCTGTCAAGGAAAATGACGGAACCTCTTGTAAATCAAATAATGTTACGCAAATCTCATCACAAGAAAAAAAACAAATATCATATATGTATTAGTACATTTTGTACTAATTAATACTTTTCCTACATCCTCATCAAATATAGGGTTAGGAGATTTGAGTTCCACACTTGAAGCTAGGCTTATAAGGAGCAAAGTAGTGAAGATTTGGTGATTCCTTATATCTTCGAGGACAAAATCCACTATTTCCTTTATGTATTTTATTTTCACGTTGAGACTATTGTATGGGTTATGTCCCAAGAGTTGTATTCAAAAGTTGTATTAGATGGTTGTATTATAAAGTTGTATTAGATGGTTTGAGACAAAAGTATAGTAAAAGACTTCTTATTTCTTTTGTGAAAAGACATTGACTGTACGGATAAAAATTTTAAAATTTTCATACTTTTCTATTATCTAATGTTATGATAGGCTATGAGTTTTATGAGACCCATTCGGGGTCAAGTATGGCATGTTAAACCCAGGGTGTACCCTTGGGTCGTGAAACCTTTGATTGGAGCACCAGGTTTAAAATGGCAATAGGATTGTCTCAAACCACGTCTAGTAGATTCGTGTTCATAAATGTGAAGCGTGTCACACTTATGAATAGAACTATTGGATGTTTAGTAAATCTTACTTATTCATTCTCTAAGTCGTGGCATACAATTTAGCTTTAGTAGGACCTTCTTTTAAACCGCCTCAGCTTCAAAGATGGAAGGAGGTTGAGAGTTGGTGACAACATGTTACCAAATACAGTTTCATTTATTTCTTCATCTTTGAGAACTTTGTTGTTGGTTTCTTTTCTATTTTGTGACCATATTTTATGAGATCATATATGTTTATAGGTTTTATCATATATTGTATACCATTGAGATTATAAGTGTTTCATAGAAGTACTCCTAATAAAATTCAAGAGTTAGATTCCCCCAACCTCAGCCATTGCTCTCTAGAATTTTGTGCCAGTATACTCTCCTCAATATTTACTTACTTTTTCAATGCTTCTTTGCATTATTTTTCATTTTCAAATAACTGGGACAATTTGTTAGGCATTCACATCTGTTTTTATCTCCATAAGTTGTTTCCTCACTTGCTTCATATTTTCTCCCTCATTTGAATACCCTTTAGATTGCATGATATTCATGGACACATTTCAACTTGGACTCTACTCTGATCATAGGTTGACCTTGCATTTCTGTATCCCAAGCAACACTAACTATCTAGATTCTAGAGAAAGTCTTTATGTTTAGTAAGGTGGTTTTGAATCCTTCAAGGTTTGGCTCCATGTGGCCTATTTATTGTGTAAGATTGTTAAACAAAGGAGTATGATCGGATATAAAGTGGTCCATTATAACAACCTAAAGATGAGGCCACTTAGTCATCTACAATGAATTGACAAATGATTTATCAATCTTTCTTATGAACATGACTTATTTTTTTCATGTAAATAATCTTCCCACAGTTATGTTATTTCAAACTATTTTCTATGAGAAGATTTGAGAAATTCTAAGTTTCTCTGTCATGTATATGAGACCCTCTTATTAAATCTTATATATTTAACACATCACTTAAGTCCCCTATTATCATCCAGGAGTTTGACCAGCTAGAATCAAACATTTTTAGACCATCTTAGAGATTCATCGTATGCTTCATATTGAGTAGTTCAAAATGACATTGATATCAAAAATAGTATCCAACTCAAGTTCATTTACTGAGCAATGTACGAATTAATAGTAAGCCACAACAAAAACATACATTAAACCTCAAGGAGGCATTCTAAGAATATATTATAATTTACCCCTTTCTAGCATGGTCATAGTTGTGGCGCCATCTCCGGTGGGCAACATTTCCCTTAGAATGTGTTTGATGGTAGCTAAAATGGATTTCTTTCCCTAGCCATCATCTTAGTGAACTTTTTAATCTTAATGCTTATTCAATCCCTTTATATTTCAAGTGACTCTTCATTTACGTAAATTTTAGGGGTCGATCTCCCTCATCAGTATTCCCCCGCTCTGTTTGCCTTTTCCTTCAGCTTTTCAAGAAGGTAGTTTGTAGTTATAGTCATCAGGTAGGTTATAACCATCGTTAGACTCCTCTATAGATACCTCCACTCCTATTTTTTTACCGTTGACTTGATTTTTACTTGCTTCCACCCTTCAGATAAGATATATTAACTTTGAGTCTCTATTCCCAAAATCTAAATTTTATACGGCTGTATTGACATACTATTTTTTTCTTAGCGTAAGCTTTCTTTTGCTCAACTTGCCTGGCTATATGAGTTTTAGCTTGTACATTTCCTCTGTCTGGTCCCTTTGCATAGTGTCCTGCACTTACTGCTTTGTAGTTCCTCCTACCTATTTTTGAGTTTTGAAGTGGTATTGGTTCCTTGTCCAGAGGCACTCATAGCAAAACACATGCCTCCATTTAAAGGTGATTGCCTATTTTTATAGTTGATTGCCTTGTCTCCTTCGTTGTTTCACATGCTGAGATAGTGTTGTATTCATCAACAACAATTCCACAAATCAGTAGCTTCTTGGCCTTACAGTCTTTTCTATCTTCTTTTTGTGAGTTTAATCATATTCTGTTTTGGTCTTAGAAACCACTTAAGTTAGCTCTGCTTCTAAGGGATCCATAGTGGGAACATAGAGCCGTTGAGAATTATGTCCCATAGTTCACTATCTTCTACATGATATAGTCATGCATTTTAGTGTTCCTCGGTATTACTGTCCATTAAAACGTGGGGAATGAGTTGTAAATTGTCCTTCTTCTAACATTGAGGCTGCCATCTTTGTAGGACCCTTCCCTAATGTTAATCAGATAGAAAATTTAGCTCTGATTGAAGAGATGTGCTAATCCACCATGTGGTAAGGGGCCAGGTTGATAATACACTAGTAAAGAAATAAATAAAGGATAACTATAAAGTAAAACCAATAGGAAATTTTACATGGAAACCTCCTTGCTCAAGGGAGAAAAACGAGTCACACGACGTTTTTTTCAACTATTTTAACTATTTCCAAGCAACAAGTTGATACAACTTCAAATGCATATATAAAGATTAGACTCTTAGCATCAGAACCTGTAATAACCCTATTACAAGGAAAGTCAAACCAATGCCTCTATTATCCACTGTATTAACTAACTCTAATTAATATAGATTTCAACCAGACACAATACAATTATCTCTAAGGATGTTTGTGTATTAACTTTCAACTAACTGAATGTGTTCCTTTATAGATTAGAAACGGATCTTACAAGTTTACCACATAAAAAACAGTCGCTAACAAACAACCAAAACACACACTTGATAACTCTATCATGTCCCTTGAGTTCATCTAATACAAAGTTCACATTTTTATTTGCGTTGAATTGCTTAAATAAGTTGTTTCATGTTAATGAAGATATATTATCGGTTGAACAAAACAACCTAGTGTTCTCTGATTGGTTTAGTACACTTGTCTCGTTGCTTGCGCTTACCAATCGCATTAGAAGTGAAAACTTTTATAGTTCTTCACCAATTGACTTCATTTAACTGATTAACTATGGGACCAGGTTGCATGTTTGTGAGAATCATTAATATTTCAAATACTAACATTTAGAAATTCCGGGAATCCTTAGGTTAAAACTGAGGGATACATTGTGTCATTTTTAAAGTCCCAACCATTAGTTGAGTGTGTGTATATATTAACAGGACTATGTTCGTTATGCTGGTGCTGATACTTCCTCATTGGGGTAAGTTCTAGTACTAAGAGAGTTCTAATAGGATTTATTTAGATCTACCAAGTGTTTTGCTTGACCATGGTATTGATTTTTACATTTGTCTTGGAGCTGGACACTCATTTCATTTCTATTCTCTCTGACGGAGTTCAAGGAATTTTGCACTTTAACAAGGAGATATTAACCATAAATTGAAGTAGTTCTACTCATCAATTAACACTTCAATGTATTAATAACTTAATAGAGACTAGGGAGTAATCACAGTTTCACTGAAATCTGAATCCAAACATTAGAAACAATATCCATAATCTAAAACCACAAATATAGTTCATACCTCAAAAGAAAAGTGACTACGAAATCTTACTTGTTCTTTCAACATCCATTAATGGTTGGTTGGGTCAGCATTTTCACATACCGTTGTTTTTTAATCACTTTCCTTTTCTTTTAAATGATGAGACTACATCAAAAGTAAAGATAAGTAAAACAAAAGACTAAAAATTATTTATACAAAATGAAAATAAGGGAAAAGAAATTCGCCAAACTATACATCTAAACCATTTTTAATTAGAAACGAGTTTCTCAATTAAATAAAAAGAAGAGGAAGTTGTTCGAGGAAATGAGAATCAGAATTGGAAATAATCCACAAAATTGTAAAGCTAGATTGAAACCATTCATATGAGAATTTTTTCATAAAACACGTTTATTTAGAAGTGTAGGCCATTAACATAATGAATTGGTCAAGTATCCTACATGAATATTTAAAAATATCAAAAAATTTCTCTATGGTAGCTTGAAAAATGTCTCCTCAGTGATGAAATTGAAGAAAAGGGTGAATTGAATATACCATAATATAACATTACAGAGAATAATTAATCTACGAAAAACTTAAGACCACTATTTTGGAAAATAGTCTTAGCTTGTCTATTTATATAGAGGATACATGATAGGGAATTGCAACTCATTAAATAGATGAAAATGATCTAAAAGAAGTAAATTTTTTTGTTCGAGATTTTAAGAAAGAAAATAATTGCTTTTTAACAAAAAAAAAACATATTTGATAAATAAAAAGTTGGTTAGTTTTAAATTACTTTCCCTGCGTCTAGATTACATATGGATATATTATTATTTGCATTAACATGACATCATCAATGATGTAAGTAGTGACGTCATCCATGACGTAAATAAAAAACTTCTGAAGGGTGTTCCAACTTTGGATAAGTAAATATGTTTATGCTATGTAAAAGGTTTGTAGTAATATAGTCATCCTCATAGTTGTTGTATTTTTTGTTCTTGTTTTGCTTGTTTTCGCCTTCTGAAAATGTCATTATTTATTTTATGACTTGCAGAAATGGATGACATAATTATGGAGGTGTTCTGTCTAGTTTCTAAGGAACAGTGTTGAAAATTGAACTAAGTCAAATATTAAGGTTAACGAGCTCTGATCTGAATTTTGATGATTGATAAATCTTGGGGTGATTTATGATTTAGTTAAATACTTCACATGGATCTGAGAGTGAATAGTGGCACTGATTTTTTTGCAAAAGCTTAGAGTTGACTCTAACAAATATTTGGTTAACTTGTCAATCAGATTAGTGATTTGATTATTATAATAAGCTAGAGTTGTTTTGGTCTTTTTCAGGGAGGTTCCGGATAAATTCTTATTCTACGAGCTTAAGGGGATTGGGGTAGGCTGCTTTATATGGCTATATTACTGCGATATATTGTTTCTTTAGGAAGGATGAACTATGCACCAGGGTTCGCTTCTACGAGGATAGTCCACATCAACAACCTTGCACCTGTGAAGTTCCTTCCACTTCTATGTAATTTTTCCTACTTTGCGAGCTCACTGATGTGAAGATTCTTTTATTGTCGAAAATACATAGTTGAACCATATTTTTGTTCCCCAATCTAATTTCATAGTTTGTAACTTGATTTTGTAACTTTGAGAGTTTTGTTTAGGTGATTTCAAAGAGTATTATCATGATTTGATTAGGGGTTTGGAATGTAACCTAGTATTTTTCTACTTCTCTACCAATTCATCATTAATTCTATCTTATGCGGGAAAGACTTCAACTGGTTAATAGTTTCTTATAATCCATGCAAGGATTCTGGTCACAGATCTTCCTAATGCCAATTTTTTTTTACAAAGAATAGAATCTATGTATAAAAGGTTTCTATTTAATGGTGAAGTACAAAATAAAGGAAAAGCACTGATATCTTGAAAATTAATTTGTTGGCCAAAGGATGCTAGATGACTCTATCACTGATATATTTGTGTGGAATGAGGCAGTTTTATTAAAACATATGTGGAACCGCTGCGAGAGAAAGGTAAGATTATGGATTTATGCGGGTTCATACCTTTTATCTAAAGAGTAGAAAATCATGCGAGGTGAAGTCAAGCAAGCCTCGTGGACTATAATGAAAATTCTCTAGGCAATACAATGGCTTGAAGAGGGGTTTACAAGTACTTGAAATCATGGAGGAAGAAGAGTTCAACATTAAATAAATGTATAAGAAATTGAAATGGGAGTTGAACATTATATAAATTTTCATGGAGAAGATTGGCTTACACAAATCTAGGCAATACTAACTGAGTATTTTCACTACATGTGACTATACATTAAAGACAGATTGAGAACCACGGGAATTATTGATGAAGTTGTATGTTCATTATGCAAGGTAGAGACTGAAACACATCAGCACCTGTTTTTCACTTATTCAGTCTCAAAATAGATATGACTTAAGATGCTTAGTTGGTTACTCATGTAGCTGCTACTGGATGGAATGAAGAGTTGGAATGGGCCAGTGGCCATGCTACTAGAAAACATACAATGAAAGATGTATACAAAATTTCTCTAGCATCAGTATACATATATGGCAGGAGAGGAGCCATAAGGTATATTCCAACATAAGGAGAGAACCACATACATGATCAGCCGACTAATTATTCAAGATATACATCATAGAGATAGCATGATACCTAGGCTAACATTATATATATGTAGTCTGAATTTCTATCTTTAGAATAGTATACAAGTGTATTTAGAAGTACTAGGGCTCTAAAATTGGAACATTTCCATATCCAGAGTTCCAAATTGTACGGAATGACACATATGGTAACAAGATTTACAGTTACTGAGAAAAATGTATTTGGATTGGGGAAATGTAGTTTAAGTCCCCAAGGGAAATTAGAAGTAATTTGTTTATTTGAGAATCAAATAATGATTGAATTTAGCTGATTTTTGGCACATGAACTTTTCACACAATGGCTAATCTAATACCGAAATCAATTTTCAATTTTTGAACTTAGGGGATCAAGGCTCTCTTTGTGAGTTGGTTTCTTACTAAAGTTTATATATAAATATGGGTGTTGATATACCTCAAGCCTCTTGGAGTTTCATGGTTAAATCCAACAAAATGTTCATCTTGAACTCCAAACACCTACACCGGGTTTCACATATACAAAAAGAGAAGAGTAAGGTCATAAGTAGTTGAGAATGGATAACAAATAAGATCGATTCACCTTTCCTAGATGATATATCTCCTCCTTTTCCATGGACGATGAATGTCAGTGACCTGTAGATGAAGCAAGAGCAAATAAAGGGTGAAGGGATCCAGAAACATGGAAGCAACGGAGTATAGGAGAGTGAGAAATGGATATCTTTCTTTAGAAAACCCTATTTGAGGGAATAACAAGTTCTTTGTCATCAAGACCGAGTTGTCATTTTATTTACTTATTTGGGCTTTTTGGCATTTGGTCTAAATTAGGCTATTTTTTGGCCTGTTTATGTACAATACTTATTTATAAGAATCAAATGGACCATTGTCAATAAATTCATAAATAAAATAGAAATATGGGTGTGGATAAATTTTTACACTCATATAGAGTATATTTTTATTAAAATAGGAGTGTTCCACGACTATTGAAAAAGAAAAGTAATATTTCAACAGTTCATGGAACATATACTTAGCTTCAAGGTAAATTATTATTACTCTCTTAGACTTTGTATCATAAACTGGCCTACGCGCTGGACATAGCTAGCACTCAAAGACCATTTCTGATTCCCAAAAGAACCCTTGGCCTTACTACATGACTTACATGACAATAAACAATACAAGGAAGATTTAAAATAGGTGAATGCTTAGACATTCAAGAAAGTTTTATAAATAATGTCTTACAAATACGTAACATGAGCTATAATTTAAATAAAAAATTTTGAGAAAACAAATGGGAGCATCTAACTACGTCTGCCTATGAAGCCTCTAACAATATTAGATAGATGTTGAGACAATATGATGCAAGTACAAATGCTCAGAATCATCATCAGATGTTTCGTTGAGATCACTATTCACTCGCGGACAGTTTTTGTGAGGTCTCCTTACTTATGAGAGACTCCATTTTCATTCAACTTAGTAGTATTAGAGGTTTCGTGGGTCTTGTCCCAACATCTATCTAATATTGTTAGAGGCTTTATCGACAAACACAGTTAGATGCTACCATTGGTTTTCTCAAAATGTTTTATTTAACTTATAGCTCATGTTAAGTATTTGTAAGAAATTATTTATAAGACCTTTTTAATGTCTAAATATTCACCTATTTTAAATCTTTCGGGTATTGTTTAAGTGTCGTGTAAGTCATGTAGCCAGGCCAGGGGTTCTCCTGGGGATCAGAAATGGTCTTTGATCGTTAGTTACGTCAAGGGAGTAGGCCCGACTCGTGACAAAGTCTAAGAGAGTAATAATAATCTACCTTGAAAGCTAAGTATATGTTCCATGAACGGTTAAAATATCAACACCCATTTTTTAATTTTATTAATGAATTTATTGACAATGGTCCGTTTATTTCTTATAAATAAGTATCATACAAAAACAAGTCAAATAATAACCTAATTTAGACCAAATGCCAAATAGCCCAAATAAGTAAATAATATGACAACTCGGTCTTGATGACCAAGAACTTTTTATTACCTAAAATAGGATTTTCTAAAGAAATTCGTGTACTCCACCGCTTCCATGTTTATGGATCCCTTCACCCTTTGTTTGCTCTTGCTTCATCTTCGGATCATTAACATTCTTAATCTATGGAAAATAAGGAGATATATCAGCTCAAAAAGGTAAATCGACCTTATTTTTAATCCACTCCCAACTATTGTTGACTTTATTCTTTCCTTTTCGTATATGTGAAACCCGATGGGGGTGTTTGGAGCTCAAGAGGAACTTTTTATTGGATTTAACCATGAAACTCCTTCTAGAGGCTTGAGGTATATCAACACCTATATTTATATAAAAATAGACTCTAGTTAGAAACCAACTCATAAAGACAACCCTGAGCCCCTAAGTTCAAAAATTGAAAATTGATTTCAGAATTAGATTAGCCATCGTGTTAAAAGTTCATGCGCCAAAATTAGTTAATTTCGATCATTAATTCTCAAATAAATCTACTACATCTACTTTACCTTAGGGACTGAAAAACTACATTTCCCTAATCCAAATACATTTTTTCTGTAATTGTAAATCTTCTTACTAGATGTTTAATTCCTTACAATTTGGAACTCTAGATATGGGCATGTTCCAACTTCAGATCCCTAGTACTTCTAAATATTACTCACACTTGTATACTATTCTAAATATAGAAATTAAGACTGCATATTTATCATGTTAGCCTATGTATCATGCTACCTCTATGATGTATATCTTTGATAATTAGTTGGTTGATCGTATATGTGGTCCCTCTCCTATGTTGGAATATACCTATGGTTCCTCTCCTTCCATATATTATATCGTGGTGCTATAGCGAAATTTTGTATACATCTGTCCTAATAGATTTTCTAGTAGCATAGCCTGTGGCCCATTCCAGCTCCGCATTCCATTTAGTGCTACATGAGTAACTAACGAAGCGTCTTATGCCATATCAATTTTCAGAGTGAATAGGTGAAACAGGTTCTGATGTGTTTTGGTTTCTACCTTGCATAATGAACATACAACTTCATCAATAATTCAACCAATTGCTCAGTTTGTCTTTGATGTATAGCCACATATAGTGCAAATACCCATTTAGGATTGACTAGATTGTTGCAAGTCAATCTTCTCCATGAGACCTTGTTGTACTTGCCTTTCAGTTTCATATACATTTATTTAATGTTGAAATCTTCTTCCTCCATGATTTCATGTACTTGTAAATCCCTCTTCAAGCCATTCTATTTCCTTGAGAATTTTCTTTACTATCCATGAGGCTTGCTTGACTTCCACATTTTACCTTTTTCTTGCAGCGGATCCACATATGTTTTAATACAGCTGCCTCATTCCACACATATATATTAGTGATATTGAGTCCTCTAGCATCCTTTGGCCAACAAAATGTTTCCCAAGATATGAGTGCTTTCCCTATATTTTGTACTTCACCATTTCATAGAAACCTTCTACATATAGATTCTATTCTTTGTAAGAAAAAATTTTTGAATTAGGAAGATTTGTGACCCAAATCCTTGCATGGCTGATAAGACACTATTAACCAGTTGAAGTCTTCCTCATAAGATAGGATTAATGATGAATTGCTAGGGAAGTAGAAAAATACTAGGTTACATTGTAAACACCTAATCAAATCATGATAATACTCTTTGAAATCACCTAAACAAAACTCTCACAGTCCAAAAATCAAGTTTTAAACTATGAATTTAATTTGGGTAATAAAAATATTGTTCAGCTGTGTATTTTTGACAAATCAAAGAATCTTCACATAGAAGTGGAAGGAACCTCGTGTGCGAGGTTGTTGATGTGGACTATCCTCTTAGAATCAAATCTTAGTGCATAGTTCATAGTGCATCCTTCGCTGAAGAAATTAATGAATCGCAAGAATATAGACACTGTAACGCCCTAAAACGAACTAAAGTGAACTAGATCCTCATGAGTGTTGCTTCAGTTAATTTTAAGTTAAAATGAGTTAGATTAGTGTTCTTAGTCAGTGTGTGAAGTTCGCCTAAGTTCGAGGTCAAATGAAGAATGTCCATGATGTTCGGAAGGTGTGCCTTAGATAGAGCTTGTGTGTCTTGATGTGTTTGAGTGAGTTTTACCTGCTCGTTTTAATTAAAATTGATGTGGGATGTTCCTAAGACCTAGATGACTTAGGTTAGGGGTTTAACATCCGGGCACGACTCCATCTAGGACCCACGAGGGGCCCTAGAAGAGGACACAAGACTTAGCACCAAGCTGCCAAACCACTTCTCCATCGACGGAGGGCACTCTACTGGTCATTGACTCAATGATGCCCTATCGTCTGGGGGGGGTAGGTAGGGACTTAGTCCTGAGTCCAATCCTCCATGTTCCAACTCAGACCTAAACGACGCCCATGCATCATCCTCCGTCGTCCAGTTGATGCCCCGTTGCTTGGGTCCGTCGATGGGTCCTACCAAAAGCTGCAACATTTCACGGTTGTAACACCTCGTAGCCAAAACATACTAAAAATTAGTTTTTTCAAAACAATCTGCAAGTTCTACCAACGGTGGCATCGACGAACCGTAGCCTGAACCACGATCCGTCCTGCACAACCATCGATGGGATCAGAAACTCCCAAAAATTTCAGCCTAGAAAAATTTTTAAGTCTTGGAAGACAGACGGACTTCCTGTCGTAGGTTCAACGACGGTCCGAGTCCAGACCGTCCGATAAGACTCCCTTCACCCCCACTGCCTTTTACAAGAGCTATGTATACCATCATGGGTCGTAGGTGGACCTACGGTCCGTAGGTGGAAAATTTGCGGCCAGTCAAGGGGAAATGCAGTTGGGTCAACTTAAAATGATCATAACTCTTAGCACAAATTCAATTAAGTCTCCCTTGACCTACCAACAGATAGATAATCGAATTATATTTTCGTAGCCACTGACCTTGCTAAAATCAGATCTCCAAGTAAAATATATGCCTATTTTAGTAAAGGCCTGTCGAACAGGCCCTCACGGTGGACCCAACGACAGGGCGTCGGGCGCACGACGGACCGTCAGTCCTGGCTGTCGTGAGGCCCAACAACAACTTTCCCAGGGGTCTTTCAGAACTTTCCCACTCCGTTTATACCCTAAGTTACATCGTTTTGACCCTAAATAATAATATTTTAGTCAGTTTAAACCTAGAAATATAATTAAATCATATCCAAGTCAAATCGTTAAATCAAAACTTAGAAAATTAGAAGCAAGAGAGGAATACAAAGCTCAATACCACTAGTTCACAAAGCCATAAAATAAATGCCAACAGTCCCGCCCCGCAACTTACGTATTTTTCAATGGATTTCATTCACCAGTATGTGGGATTTCACATAGTGGGTTCCTTTCACCCATTGGTACAGTAGATTTCAGTCATTCTTGATTCTCTTACATGATTAAACCTAAGGGGTTTCCCTTATAACTTTGAATATATTATAAATGTACAATTTATTACAAATATAATTCACACACAATACCAGGGATTACATAACCTATTAATTACTCCGATTAACTCAAGCATAATTTTCAAACCCTAGACAAAATTTGTATTTCTTTAGTTCTTAATTACACTTAAAACACATGCTAGGTTAATATATTTTGGCGGGACCCTTAGATATACATGCCTCAGTTTAGAAATACAAAAATTACTAGATTGATTGTCTCAGTGGGGTCATCATTGTGGCAGGTTGAGGTTGTGTTGTTTGCAGAGACTGTCTAGTATTTACAAAAATTGCAAATATAATTGTTGTTTTAGAAGATTTTCTTGGGAGTAGCATCATAAAAGCTCGGAGTTGGCTAGGGTTTTCGTACCCAATACTCGCGAAGGAACTCCTAGCCTAGTAATGGGTTTGGTGTGAATACATATCCCACTCTGTTGGAACTCGTTTTGTGATCGAACAGCGCCAAAAGCATGGTGCCTTTATACCATAAATAAATAGCAGGGTTAATATTGGTGGGTGTCCTCTCGTGGGGCGTATATATCGGACTCCCAGATAAAGAAAAAAAGGGCGGGGGGAAAAAAAAAACGAAAAAAAAAAAAAAAACCACATTTAGATCATGTGGTTTTTATTATCGGTTATAGTAGCTCCACAGACTCAGTCAAGTCTCTTCATTGACCATTTCTCAGTATATTCAGTATTCAGTTTCAGCATGTTATAAATTATTATTGCATCAAGTTAGCCTCCAAAATCAGCACATCACAATTCCAGAATATATACTTTTTTGGCTTGTTCAGTTATGTTTTATTTTTCAACCTTACTCTATCCTACATGGCTCAAACCTTTCAAGTACGACACATACATGCGCTACACAGTCTTCTTCTGGGAGTAGGTTTCAGGTTCTCAGCATCCCGATCAGCATAGATCTATTCCCGATCTATACAGTTCAGCAATTCAGTGGTAATTCCTCTCTCCGAGGACACCATCTTGATTTTCATTGTCGTCTTTAGTCATTTAGTTTCATCAGTTTTTTGCTAGATTTAAAGCTGGGGCTTTCCCAGCATTTCTAGTCTGTTTAGAGGCTAGTTTAGACATAGTTAGAATTCAGGCTTAGTAATTGAGTTTAATAAATCTTTTTTGTATTAAAGTCACGGTTTTTCAAATATCTCATTATAGAATATGGGTATTCCGCCCATCTTTTCATTTTAAGTATGATTTTAAAACTTCCGCAAACATTTATTATCTTTGTATGCCACGATCATGCCAGCAGGGTTAGCTTGGATTACTTGATGGTCCTAGGTTCATTCCGCGTTCTGGGGTAGCTTGGGGCGTGACAACTGTGTAGGCTTGTGTGTTTTGTAGAATTCACCCCAATTCATTTAATACCATAGTTAAAATATTTTTAGTGTTTTTAAGTTATTATATTAGTTTAGTCCTAGACCTCGCAGACCCCTCACGCTTTCAAATATTCCAACTCCCTCTCTAAGAAAATTCTCTCAACACTACTCTTTGGAAAGCTAGACTAAGGAGAGATAGAATGGCTTGTTGGGACGTGTTCTTCATCAAAAGTTGTGGGTTTCTTCTATTTGATTTATGGTATCCCTCCTTGAACCCTCTTCCATTCAAGGGTCTTTCCAATGATTTTCAAAAAGGGTTTATGACTCTATTTTCTTCTATCTTTTATTTTAAGCATAGATCTTCTTATAAAAGTGTTTTAATGATTCAAATGTGTTTCTTCTAGTATGAATTGATGATTTTAATGTCAAAACCCTAATGAACTCGTGTTTATGAATATTTCAAACCTTTAGCTTAAAAAATTGTTAAATGGATATGTTTGTGTGGAGTGTGAACTTTGATTTTCTTGTGTTGTTATTATGAGTTAGCTACTGCCTTAAGATTCGTGTTATGATGAAATATTGAGAAAATTATTATGGGTGGTGATGGCTTGGTTAAATGGTGAGTTGCTTATATTGGGTAATTCTTATTGTAAATTGCTCTTGAGTGGTATGGTCCACCTTGTTGGTGGAGGTGTTTACTTGATGAACTTGATATTACTTAGTATGTATTGTGAGTGTGGATTTGAAGGCCTAATATGTGAAATGAAGTGATATTTAAGATAGAGTCTTGTATTGTGTTTTGTGAAGCTGAATTGCATGTTTGGCTTAGACTTGCCCTAAAGAAGTATGTACAGTGTGTGAATTAATAAAATTAGGTCTAAAGCATGTATAGAAGTCAATGTAAATGAAATGATGTTGATATGAAAGGTGTACTCACAAGTACATACACACACTTAAATGAATGTATGAATTTAAGTTGAGTAACTAGAGGAGTTTTGAGGTGGACACTCTTCATGAGTTGAGATGAAGTGTCTAGTAGCTACCTCACTACATCCTAAGAGATTTCTAAGATAGGTTGGAGGATGAATGACCCTCGTGAGTTTAGATGTGGTATTCACTAATTATCCTTAACCTTTAGTATATAATGTTTAGAATCCGTGGGGGTTATGTTAGCACCTAGAGGATATGAAGAAGAGGTGGTTACACTTCGTGAGTTGAGATGTTTTATTCCAAAGAACCTCTTGAGATGAGTAATCCTCGTTAGTATAGAATGAGTTACTTAGAAGCAATCTCCTTATCCCTTAACTATGCCCGCATAGGTGTAGCTATTGAGCAAGCCATGAAAAATCTAAGAGAATGACCTTACCCTAGGCAAATGAGAACCCTCATCTGATAGGGGTTTATATCGGGATTCCATGTCTATCTCTCATGGTATATGTCGGTTAATCTATCATCCACAAAAGAATTAAATGAACTAAGTCTTCTAAAAAAAGAACGTGCACTAAAAAATCAAGAAGTAGGTGTTAGGTTATGGGGGGGATGCGACTCCTTCTATTCCTTGCACTAAGTAGGACCTCCTTAAGGGAAGATTTGGGTGCCAAAACCCTTTCTAAAGAAGATTGTACTTAGGGTAGGTGGGGTTGATGGGGACCTGATCTATCCATTGCACTAAGTAGGCATTCCAAAGGGAAGTTCTTTGGTGGTTGTGGAGTGTTTTTCTAATGTCCGTTGATTGAGTGGTGACTGTAAAAATTCTCCCGAGTGGGAGTAAACTTTTGGGGGTTCTAAGGATCCCTTTGGTGTGTATTGAGGAGGTGGTTTTAGAGTTGCCTTCAGTCATACTTAAGGATAGTCTGTGTGGATAACCTCGTGTGGGGAAACTTCTACGGAAATGATCTCACTTCCTCAGTGGCAACAACTTAGAAGTTCACTATCTTTGGAGTCTTTAGTTCACTATAATGTTTTGTTTAGTTTACTGTAATTTTGGTTAAGTTCTTGTAAAGTGCTCAATCCAAGGGAAGACATTAGGAGCACTATGTGGGAGTAGTAGTATGGGATACTACTCTCACATTGCACTTAGTGTGACCTATAAGTACTATTGGAGAAGGGTACTTAAATGAAATTTGTATGCATGTATGTTTGACACTTGTTTAACCAAGAGTGTGGACTTGATTTCCATACGAGGTAAGCCTATGATTGGTGGTCTTACGGGTCGCTTTGGTGTGCCTTGAAGGGGTTGTATGGGCGGTTCCTTCTTGGCTTACCTTAGGGAATCTTAGGATAACTTGGGTTAGGGAAACTTCAAGGAAAAAGGGTTCACATGACTTGGGGTTCACTGTAACATGACCGTTAGTCACTGTAATGTCCTCAATGTTACTGTAATGTGTTCCTTGATTAAATAATTATGAGATTCTTTTATTATGTGTTTAGTGATGATATTTATACTATTTCAATTTTTAAATCATGAATGTTTTACTTATTTGGCATGAAAGCTTATTATACTAAAATTTCCCTTTTTGCATGTTTTTGCATATGCCATACTTAGTACATTGTTTTGTACTAACCCCATACTTTTCTATACTTCTACGTATAGGTTTTTTGGAAGCAAGTTGAAGACTAGAAAGGTGAAGATGGAAAGTTTTTCTCAAGGCAAAGTATTACTCAATATATCGAGGTTAATAGTCTTTTTTCTAGTTTTCTTATTTAAAGACTTATTCTTTTTCATGTAAGGGGTCTGTGTCCCTGAGATATTATGTCATGTCTTTAAGTTGGCTTTGTGACAATGAGATTCTCTAAAAAATTTATGAAAGACTAGTTTTTATGAAATGTTTTTAAAAGTTATAATTCCGCACTAGTTTTCATGTCTTATGTAATGAACGATAGTTAAAGGGCTTGTACACGACTCCAAAGGGTCAAGTACGTCTTGCCACAAATAGAGGGTTCTTCCTAACTTCTAGGGTGTACGTTCGTGTCATGACAGCCACATGAAGAAGCATACCCCAATCCCCTTAAGCTCATAGAAGAGGAATTTATCCCGAACCTCCCTGAAAAAGACAAAACATACAATTGTAGCTTATTGGAATAATCAAATCACCAGATTGATGACGACTTTCCCAAATGTTTATTGGGGTCAACTCTAAGCTTTACGAAAAAACTAGAAATCAACTCAATGCCACTATTTGTTCTCGAACCTCAAGATCCATGTAAGGTATTTAACCAAATCATAAATCACCCCAAGTTTTGGTGGAATCATCAAATTCAAATCGGAGCTCGTTAACCTAAATATTTAACTTAGGTCAATTTTCACAGTTCAAAACTCTAAAATAGGAACTGTTCCTCAGAAACTAGTCAGAACACCTCGAGAATTATGTCATTCATCTCTGCAATAAAATAAATAATGAAATTGCCAGAATGCCAAAACAAGCAAAATAAGAAGAAAAAACACTACGACTATAAGGATCACTATATTACTTCAAACCTTTTGCATAGCATAAAAGTATTTACTTGTCCAAAGTTGGAACACCCATCAGAAAATTTCTAGGTACGTCATGGATTACGTCACTGATGATGTCATGTCAATGCTAAATTATGATATTTCAAAATATAATCTAGACGCAGAGAAAGTAATTTATGACTAACCAACTTGTTACATATCAAATATGTTTTTTGTTAAAATCAATTATTTTCTTTCTTAAAATCTCGAACAACAAAATTTACTTCTTTAGATCATTTTCATCTATTTATTGACATGCAATAATTGTTTTTTCCTATATCATGTATCCTCTATATAAATCAACAAGGTCAGACCTTTTTCCAAATAGTGGTCTTAAGTTTTTGTAGATTTATTATTCTTTGTAATGTTATATCATTGTAATATATTCAATTCACCATTTTCTTCAATTTCATCACTTAGGAGACATTTTGAGCAACCACAGAGAAAAATTTGATCTTTTTTAATGTTCATGTAGGATACTTGACCAATTTCATTTATGTTAACGGCCTACACTTTTAAATAAACGTGTATTATGAAAAAAAATTCTCATATGTACGGTTTTAATCTAGCTTTATAGTTATGTGGTTTATTTTTATTTGTGATTCTTATTTCCTCGAAAAGCTTCCTCTTATTTTTATTTAATTGAGAAACTCATTTGTCATTAAAAATATTTTAGATCTATAGTTTGGGGAATTTTTTCCCTTCTTTTCATTTTGTATAAATAATTTTTGGTATTTTGTTTTACTTATCTTCACTTTTTGATATAGTCTTTCAACATTTAAAAGAAAATGAAGTGATTCAGAAAACATTGGTATGTGCAAATTCTGATCCAAGCAACCAATTAATGGATGTTGCAAGAACATGTAAGATTTCTTAGTCACTTTTCTTTTGAGGTATGCCCTATTTTGTGTGGTTTTAGATGATGAATATTGTTTCTAATGTTTGGATTCTGATTTGAGTGAAACTGTAATTACTCTCTAATCTTTATTAATTTTCTAATACGTTGAAGTGTTAATTGATGAGTAGAATTACTTCAATTTATGGTTCCCATCTCCTTGTTAAATTGTTAATGTGGTAAAGTTCCTTGAACTCTGTCGGAGAGGATAAAAATGAAATGAGTGTCCAGCTCCAAACCAAATGCAGAAATCAATACCACGGTCAAGGAGAACACTTGGAAGATGAATCATAAATCTTCTGAGAACTCTCTCAGTACTAAAACTTACCCCAATGAGGAAGTGTCAGCACCAGTATTACGAACATAGCGCTATTAAAAGATACACAAACTCAACCAATAGTTGAGCCTTTAAAAATGACACATTGTACCCCTCTATTTTAACCTAAGGATTCTCGTCATTGCTAAGTGTTAGTATTTGAAATATTGATGATGCTCACAAACATGCAACCTGGTCCTATGGTGATCAGTTGTCTGAAGTCAATTGTTAAACAACTATAAAAGTTGCCACTTGTAATGCGATAAGTAAGCGCAAGCAACGAGACAAGTGTGCTCAACCAATCAGAGAACACTCTCTTGTTTTGTTCGGCGGATAATATATATTCATTAACATGAAACAACCTTGTTAAGCAATTCAACGCAAATAAAATGGTGAACTTTGTCTTTGAAGAACTCAAGTCTTAAACACAAACCTCAAGGGACATGATAGAGTTATCAAGTGCGTCTTTCGGCGGTTTGTTAGGAAATATTTGTGATGTGGTAAACTTGTAAGATCCGTTTCTAGTATATAAAGGAGTTTGAAAAATTATACCAAGAGACTTCCTACCATATCTAGAATTACACCTAACTCACTCTGAGCTAGAAGTTATGGACGTTTGAATTTAACCAAAACTCAACATTTTCTAACTTAAAATTTTTTCCGAATTTTCATTCTTTTGAAAAATTACTATTTCCAATTATTAGTTTCTTTCTAGTTATTTCAAATCACGAGATGTTACAATATCTCCCCCGTGGAAACATTCCTATTCAGATGAAATAACTCTTAATAGGATAAGGGTGTAGCACGCAACATTCATTTCAATCACCCACATGCAAATACAAAACAATATGCTGAGTTATAAATAAATTCCAAGAAAGGATAAGTACCTTAATTCAGAACTTCTCCGAATTCAAAGAGGTGTGGATATCTCTTCTTCATATCCTCCACAGCTTCCCAAGTAGTCTCTTCAACAAATTGGTTCCTCCAAAGGACTTTGATTGATGCTACCTCGTTTGTTCTCAACTTGCGAACTTGGCGATCTAGAATTTGAATCGGAATCTCTTTATAAGACAAGTTATCCTCGACCCCAATATCCTCGGTTGGTATGATAAAGGAAGGATCGCTCATGCACTTCTTCAACATGGAAATGTGAAGTACAGGATAAACTGCTGCTAAATCTTGTGGTAGCTCCAACTTATAAGTTACTTTCCCAATCCTCTTGGCTATTTGATAAGGTCCAATATACCGGGGACTAAGCTTCCCCTTCTAAACATTAATCCTAAACATAATGTCTACTAATACTTAAATTGAGCATTGTAAAATATATATATATATATATATATTATATTATATCTATATTTAATAATATATATATACTATATATTGTGTTTTTCCTCACTTGGTCTCCGATACCGAGGCAACGAGATCCTATACACTTTGAACTTTTTTTCTTTACAAAAGTTAACTTTTTTAAAAATATTTTATGTTTAAAAAATAAATACTTTTTACGTATAAAATTGAGAATCTCTTGTAAAAAGGACATACAACTAATTTTATTTTGTAAAGGGCTAGAAAATCATTTCTCCATTCGTTATCAATATTCCCACTAAATTGAATCCATCTCAAAAAGTCCCACATTAGTCTAAAAAGTTTCCAAAGGCAACATACTCCAAATTAAACCCCAAATCCTAAATCCCAAATCCTAAGACCTAAAAATGAAAGAACCCTAAACACTAACCCTAGAAATAGGATGCCAAATTGGAGAATCATGTTTAGATCTTATTGGTCGTCTATCTTTGATGGTTGATCCTTTCTTTAGCGCATTAGATACATGCTCTCCTTTATGGGGTGCACAAACCCAATATCCACCATTATTATGAGAATGACTTGCTCTTGGGGTATCATAATCTTCAATGGGGATTAAAGATCTAGAGTGACCACTTTTGAAGGAAACAATTATCAAAACCAAAGGAAGAAATGTTTTGAAACAAATTGAGTAAGGAGTCATTTTTGCTTTAGCCTAATTTGTTTTTAATTGTGAGTGCCAAATCATGTTTTTTCTACATTATATAGGTAAAGAAGTGATGAAGCTAATAATTATTTATGATATTTATAGAAGAACTTCCCTTATTATATTTGCTTTATTGGTAGACTAATTATTATTTACTTGAAAAATATATAGGAGAATTTCATTAATTATATAATCTAAAGACTACTTTGACCTGATTTTAGTGTAGGGAGAATTATGGTTTTGATAGCATAACTATAGAAAAACATTTCTTACTATATTTGTTTTATCGGTATACTAATTATTATTCTAACTTGAAAAATATATAGGAGAATTTTATTAATTATATAATCTAAAAAGTCTTTTGACTTGATTTTAGTGTAGGGAGTATCATAATTTTGGTCGTTTAACTATAGAAAAACTTTCTTAATTGTATTTGTTTTATCGGTAGATTAATTTTTTTTTTTTACTTGAAAATTATATAGAAATTTTTTCATTAATTATATAACCTAAAAACCATTACAACTCCATTTTGGTGCAGGGAGAATTAATCGTTTGGTCCCTGACTATTATTAAATTTCAGTTTATCAAATCTTTGGCTAGCTAATCCAAATATACAACTATGAAAAATCTAAGCTACACTCAACTCTACAAAATCAAGGTATAATCTCTTAAGTTTTTATGAGTAGCTACAAATCAAGTTATTCCTGAAAATCTCTTGTTAATTATATAAGTTATTTATCATGTTTTATATGTTATAATAAGCATCTTTTAAGAAGGTTTGCTACGAAATTACTCTTTAAAGTATGCCCCAGACATGCCAGCCTAAGGTTAAACCGGTAGGCAAGACGGCCGTTAGGGGAAGTAAACAAAGGTTGAGGCGCTGTTAGGGTAATCATTAAAGAAAAAAGCCTGTAAGTAGTGACTAGAACGAGATGAATTTATTAAAATCATTATTATTACATAATAAATAAGTATATTTAACTAAATGTTGGAAGGAATAAACTTTTAGCAAAATGAATAAGATGACTACCTATCTATTGATGATCTGATAAATAGATATTCTTACTTTAATATATTAAAAAATCTTAATACTTAAAAAAGAGAAATTTATGATACATTAGTAAACAAAACTAGATAATAGAAATAACAACTCAAGGTTGGACTGAATGACCATACAAGTATACAAGATGAACTTTATTATGACAATGTTTGATTTATATGATGACTTAGATTTGGAGATTAATATGACTGAACATTGGCTAAGACTATATGGTAAAAATTACAGGTATAAAAACTATTAAAAATCTAGTAATTAAGTAAGTAAGCTTTTTTAAAATTTTATCAAAAGAATATAATGAACAAAATAAAGGAAATCAAAATCAAAATAATCAAGGTAATAAAAAGGTTAGAAAAATAGGGAAAAAATTAAAACCCTTATGTTGGAATATAAATTATTACAATTACCTAAAGCAAGTAATTGATAAAAAGATCATTTGATAATATAATTTCAAAAACAGAATACAAATATGTTTGTTATTTGAAAAACAGTATGAACAAAGAAAAATATAAACAACATTAATAGAAAAAATAATGGAAAATAACTGAAAAAAGAACAAGAATTACAACATAAAAAACAGAATTTTAGAAGAAAATATCTTAGCAGAAGTATGTAATAAATCAATACTATCACAAGAAAATTTATTTATGTTGGATTAGAACTAGATTGTCTTGAATATGAATTACAACATAAGATAATACATAAATCATAATGATAAGAAGAATTTGCAGTAGATGAAAAAACATATGAAAATCAAGATGGAATGATGATTAAAAATAATATTTTTTCAAATTTAGGAATAAGATTAGAATAGGAAATCACCTATATTTAATTTTAGAAAAAGAAACAAGCAAAATTAGAAGATAGCTTGACCGATATGGTAAGAATTAAAACAAAAAGAAACATGAAGAATCGACAAATCAAAAGAGATAGAAAAATAAAATAGAAGCAAAACACGAAGTCCAAAATATAGAATAACTAAAAAACACAAAGAATATATGAACTTATAAAAAGAATTGGCAAGATTAAACATACTATTTAAATAAACAAAAGCAAAACATATAGAAAAAGAAAAAAAACTAGAAAAAAGAAAATGAACTAAACATGAAATATAAAATGGAAACAAAATTAATTAAGATCTTTAATTAATGAAAATAACGAATAGATGAAATGAAATGACAAGAATCACAGAGATAAGTGATATAAGTAAGTATACACGGAAATGCTAGAACAAACAAATAAACTAAGATAGAAATAAACACAGGAGATGCAAATAGACCTAGCAATCAGGAATTAAACCAGATAATATCCCGAACAAGCCTAGAGCTAATCCAAGACAAACACCACCAACTATTATACAGAAGTTTCAACAATAGATAGAGCTATGCAATATGGAATAGTAGACGAAATAAAAATTTGGATACTCAAGACCAACGAGTGAAACAATATAATTTCTTAGATTTTAGATTGCGTCACGATATAAATAAGCATATTAATTATGGACCATGAAATATATCTAAAACAATTGATAGCTAACAAATACAACAACAGAAACACCAAGATATAATTGAAAAATGAAAAAGAACATTGTAAGGAACAGTTAAATTATGGATAAAAACTCCACACCCAGAAAGTTAGAAGTTCTTAGAAATGATAAAAAATGGATGGATCCCCATCGCAACAAATATAGAATATTACATAAATAAGAATCAGCAATAAGAAGTGAATTGGAGGTATGACACAGATATAAGAGAACAAAATAAGAAATAATAATAAACAGACAATTATGACAAAGTAACTATATGTCAAATGTGCTATAGAGAACAATATACTTGTGCATTAAAGCGGGGTGGGGGGTATTACAAAGCAAAATATAAGGGTTTAAAAACATGTAAGGAGAACAAAAGAATAAAACACAATATTTTACAAAATTAACCAGAACCAGTTATGTACAAATGTTAAATTAAGATAAACAATAAAAATGGTGAAAAGAGTGAAGGACTTACAATACGTTGGTAGGATCATAAAGAATAAAATTTTATCCCAATGGTTACACCATTTGTTCCAAACCAAAAGAGAAAACATTCAAAAACATGGAAAAAGTACTTAAATAAAATCATCATGTTGCAAAAGACACAATGGCAACCAGGGGGGAAAAAAGCACATATTGGCATCCGAACAGAAACCTAAAATCAACTAAAAAAATTTACAAAAAATATAACCACTATCATATCGAACAACCAAGAGCAAGATATTAATAAAAAAATTAATAAAACAAAAGAGACCATATAAGACCCCACGAAGAAATAGTCTCAATGTACATCTACAATACTTGCGGCCAAATAGGGCACATAAAGCTAATATTGAAATACCAAAAACATAAAATAAAACAAAGTTGCAAGAATTTAATAAAGATGAGAAAACTACATACAATGAATATATAGATTAGTAATTAAATGAAAAGATGCAATATGAAGTATCGGATATAGAAAATGAGGAAGAAATTTTTAACCCCTCTATCGTGATGAAACAACGAGAAATACAATGACGAAAAGTGGAATAAAGATAATGACTTGAACAAAATCATGAAATGAGAAATATCACACCAAAAGATATATTTGACAATACACTTTTTGAACAATACAAGGAAAAGAATTAGTTTAAGTGTTGAAAAGATACTTCGATATAACCAAAATAAACAGCGGATTTTGTTTTTAAATACAAAAGAAGAATATTTGTGTTAGTCGGAAGAACACTTTATAGACTTGCAAATACACAAGCGGAAAGGCATATAGACCTATAATAAGGTAAGAAGTAATAAATAAAGAATACAAAATATAAAAAAAAAGCAGATATAAATTATGTACAGTTAGGAGCAACAGAAATTTATAAACATGTTTCAGAGAAAGGAATAGCTACACCCATTGAAATATATTTACAGATCGATAGAATAATACATCCTATAGAAAAAATTGTAATTAGTGCAGTTAAAGAAATCTAAGTATAATCAAAAATTTAAATTTCTAAGGTGCTAACGTATACAGTTCATTTAAACAGATACAAATATAGATAAATCATTAGTATTATATGGAAATGTCGGAATCAATTAGCACCAGAAGTAAGATATTCACAAACGCAAGATGTAAAAATCTAATCTTACTAACAAAACAACATAAATGATGCCAAAATAGAACGGTGTCAAATAAAAATAGAAAATCCATTGAAAGAATAATTACAGTAATAGATAAATAATGATTATAGTTTACAAAGAATTGACATGAAGAAGATTTTAGAAATAGTAAAGAAAGATTAAGTACCTCTATATACAATACAAGTACAAAAACCAATACAATAACAAAACTATTTCATCAAGAATAAGTACATCTAAAAGGGAATATGAAATACCACAGGAATTTCTAGAAGAAATAACACACATCATTTTTCATAACAGGAATAATGGATCAAAGTAAAATAAAATCTTAATAACACATGGACCAATAAGAAAATCATATAACAGAGAACTAGTATTAGAAGCAAGAAATAATAACAACATGACACACATGCCCTGATACCTAGTGCAAAAGAAATACAAGTGACTAAAAACAGAGAAGAACTAATTATAGGTGGAATACCATTAAAAATAAATTTAAAAAATACCAAGGAACTATAGATGTTTATTAGGACTAAAATGGCTAGAAAAAGTTAAACCATAATTTATATAGAAAACGAACAGTTTACATACCTGTCAAACATAAAAGATAATTATAAAAACACAAGTGAAATACTGAAAATATATATACTTGTCAAAATTATCATAGAAGGAATATCACAACACAGATACTATAAACCCCATGATAATACAGGACAGAAGCAAACATATGTACATATAACTTGTTTACCAGAAGATAAATGGGAAAAATTAAAAACACCCATGGTAGTACAGGATTTATAATGAAGGAAGTATGATTAAAATATAAATCAAAAGATAAAGATCCAAATATGGGAATAAAATATAACAATAAAAATCTATAATTTCGAATTTAAACAAAAGATATTTATAGGAATGTGTCATTTTTAGATAACTTTTAACCCACATAGCATAACAAAACACCATTGGTGGTTTACTACACCTTGTGGAAAACAAATAGGCGCAAAGAGTAAAAAATAAACAAAAAAGGTTATGGAAGGGATAAAAGGCAGCGAAAAAATAGACCAAGAAATGAAAAATATAGATAAGAACAGAGAACAAAATTAGAAATTAATTATATTTACTTAACAAAGTCAAAATATTACTGGCATTAGAACAATTATACAATGATGACCCATTGCCATTGATGGGGAGAAACAAAAACAAAAGTAAATTGAACTAATAGATGAAAATAGTATAATTACAACAACAAAAAACCATTAAAATATAACTTTGATGAATTTACAAGAATTCAAAATAAACATATAAACAATGAATTATTAGAAAAAAATTATATACAAGAAATTAATAGCAACATACAAGAAGCCCGGCATTTATAGTTATGAAAACCTAGTGAACAAAAAAGAGGTTAAGAGTAGAATGGTTATAGATGTACAAAATCTAAACCCAAAACAAAAACAATACAACTACCTAACCCATACCTAAAAAAATAAAATCTTAATAATATAGACAATTACAGGATAACCTATTTTAGCAAATTTGAGACTGTACAATCAGGTTTTAATCACTTAAAACTGAGAAGAAGAATCTAAAAACACTTACAGCATTCAACATACCGGCACGTTTCTATAATGGATGATTACCCTTTTTGGATATAAACTGCACCAGGTAGATATTCAACATTTTATGGATAACCTTTTTTAATTAACCAATTAAAAATTTGCATTGTATACATAGACGACCCATATTTATTATATTCTAGAACACAATAAGCAACTATAAATAAATTATAGAAAAATTATACATAGATAAAAAATTCAGGTATTAGCTTAAGCAAAAGTAAAGCAGAATATGAACCACAGATAGAATGTTTAGGAATAACAAATAATAAAATGGAATAAAAATGCAAACCCCTTATCGTAAAAAATAATCACACTTGATTAAAATATAAGATACAAAAAAGCAAGTTACAACATTTTAGGATTAGTAAATCAGGTAAGAAGATACATTCAAACTACCAGAACATTTCAATCACTATATAAAAAACTTTAAACAGTGTTGAATATTATTTTTTGACAATAAAGATAAAGAACAATATAACAATATCAAAAATTATGCAAAAAATACCACAATTAATATTTTCCTGTGACAGTAAGATGTTCAATATATAGTTGAAAACAGATTCAAACGATCATAGTTATGGAGGAGTTACTAAAATATAAATATAACAAGAAAAATAGAACACATTGTAAGATATTACTCGGGAGCATATCCTGAAGCACAGGGCAAACGTCATAAATAGAATAAGCCTAATTCTTTGCATTATATACATGTTTATAGCATTTGAACTATATAATTGTTTACAATATTTATTGTAAGAAAGATAACACACAAGTAAAAATGTGGATAACAAAAAAGTTAGATGATTTCAGTTACCCCAAAGATATAAGGCGAATTGGTATTGAATATATTAAATTTTACTTTACAATTGAACTTATAAAAACTGATGAAAATCTCGTTGCAGATTACCTATCAATAAAAGGAACACAAACGACCTCAGATAACACAGAAGAAATACTCAGCTATTCCTACACTTTCTACGAACGTAGACAGTATGAGTAAAGAGTTAACAAAATTTAAAATTAAAAGTCCAGCGGCACGCCTACTATAAATATGCGGATCTATTTCGATCGAAGACACAAAATTCCATGAGCTACAAGGAACGATGGGGAAACTCCCCTCAAAATCCATAACAATGTTTGGTTAACTACAACAAACCTTTAAAAATACACACAAGATAACAAACTACACAACAAAACAGCTACACCAGCACATCCAACATGCAACCTACACACAATGAGAGAATAAGGTAAAATATACAAATACAAATTTGAATAAACTATTCTCCAAAAACCCTACACTCCTCAAAATACCCAAAGATATACTTTGTTCCCCCACAAACAATCCTTATAAGGGCCAGCCTAGACTCTCAAAACAGACATATATTACAATCACAAGAACATACTAGACAAATTAAACAGAGTAACAAACATTTCTAAACCTAAACCCCAGAGCCAAGAAACAAAAACCCCACTGAAGACCTATATAACCAATATTTACAAGGATACACTAAGCTAAATTGCACAACCAGGAAACCACCCAAATATTTTTTGTACAAAAAAGCAACCTACTATAACTACGGATTTATTATACTGTATATACAATAACGTGAGACGAGATATCAAAGATACCGGAATTATATAAAGCTTTTAAATATAAAAGAGTAACTAAAGTACTCTTTTTTTATATAAAGTTTTACGCAGCTAAATCGCAGACTACTATATGACGAGTTAGAACCACAATACAAGCTATAAAGATTGTACTTACAAGACAATGATAATCCCAGAAAAAATAGATATCCAAGAAAGAAATCAAAAATGATATTCAGAATTTTATGCCAAACAAAAGAACTCTCGAATAGCTACTATCCTAAATGAGATGACAAATCTTACGTAAAACGAAATGCCATTTGGACATATTACAACAGAGACCAACTATCATCTACTCAAATGCAGATAAATTAGATATCAGATTGGAAGATCAAGAACACTGGATATTGAAGCTTAGCCTAAAGCCAGAACATACCTACGACAAGTGAAGCTAATACGAAAGAATTTTATTTCAGCCATTTGATGACAGAATATGCAAATTAATAGGACAAAAATAATACTGACCATCATATGTTCAAAATTGAAGGAGAAGACAATTATGTGGCCAGACGTCCAACTAGAGTACAAGAGTGAAGAACAAGATATTGAAGAAAAAGAAAGAAGAACATAAATATAATATGTACAATTAGTCATTAGTCCATTGTCGGCCATTTGCCAAAGTTTTATTTGTTTTCTTGTAAAAAAAAAGTCGTAAAGTTAATAGTGTCAGTATGTTTTATCGTACAATAGTAAGAGTCAAAGTAACTGTGTAAATAGTAAAGAGTCAAGTTGTACGTGTCAATAGTACGGCCAATTGTCTTTATAAGATGAAAGGTCATTTTGTATATCTATATAAGGGGCAATTTTCCTTCATAAAATGAAACACAACCTCTTCCAAGTTTCTTCTATCTACTACTTCTTAAAAATCCGCTTCCACCCCCCAAAATTATTTATCAAAATAGGTCTCGTAATTAATGTGTCAATAGTCGTGTGGACAAAATTTTATGGTCAAACGAATTTGTCACGCGACTTTTTGCGATTATATACAAAGATTTGATCAAGTCAGTTTCGAAGTATGTTTTAATAAATACTTGATGATATTTCACGTATAAAATGCAAAATACCAAATAATTTGTCGAGGACAGTTCATAAAACACTCGCATTATTAATCATGAAACTTATGATACTTATTATGTTATAATGTATGACTAATTTACCATCAAAGCCTAGATGACTTAATCACAAAACGAGTTTAACAAATTGCAATTTAGCTACGTTTTTTGTTTCCATAATTACAATATAGTAAAGGAACAGAAACTTAAAACATGAAATACGTACTATCTTCATAACAATTTCATCATAGGAGACCTCAAACCTCCTTTTTTACATTTAATTTTCTATTTGCAATGCTAAGATGAATTTTTTCAACTTCACATAGGGTACATTTTTTGATCCCTAGGTGCTGCGCTATGTGTTTCATGTCCGCGAAGCAAATTGAACGGAATATGGTGGACGATCTATTATTACCATCTCATTCTGTTGTCTCATTCCCAAAGATGAAGAATGATCCGCGCAGTTATTCCCCTGTCCTCGACGTAATGACATAGTACATCCCAATTTGATGTAAGGACCTCTTGCATTCCTTGTTAACATCGTAGTCGGGATGAGCTTTCAATACGTTACTTAGCAAACTACCGGCTGTGCTCGAATTGTCTCGATAATAACCTTCTTAAGGTCGTAATCTTTTCCAAAATCAAACGCTCGAATCTGTCTGGGGGGGGGGGGGGGGGGTCTCGATCAGAAAACCTCTTTAAATCGTCATTCTTTTCCAAAATCAACCTCCTATATTCATAGTCACTGTCGAATGGACTTGGCTCTCATGCCAAGTCGTCCGTAGAAAACCACGCCAAACACCCGACACCTTCCTTGTCATCAGCGTGCCACCCCTCCAAATCCTGCAACATCCGAATTTGGCATGAGATGCATTCAGTATTGATTTTGATATATTCGTTTGGCAGAAAAACCCAACTGATGAAATAAGTTTCTAGAATTTTTGACCAAACATAAGTCTGTCTATAATCAATTCACCAAACTAGTTTGTTTCTTTAATTTTTTCTACAAAACTAGTTTATAAATGTTGTTCACGAAACTTTTATACTTTATTTATTTTTTAAAAAAAAATTATTAAAAAAATTAATGAAAAAAAAGACGGACTGCTAACGAAGTTAAATAATCGAATATAACTAGAAATTATGTTTGTTAACTCTAAATAAGTTATTGGAACAAGAATGTTATAAGCATATATCATTTACTCATGCACTAGAAAAAAAAACCCTATTTATTTATATTAAAATTTGGGGAGAGAAACCCACTTTCCTTCTCAACCTAACCTTCAAGTTTACGGGATAAAATTAAAAAAGAACTCGCTCAATCTCTCATCCAAGCAGAAAAAAACACATGAAGTTGATGAGTTGTATCGTCTGAATAGTCTAGAACCAATTTGGAAGACCACCCATGTTCTTTCTCTTCCATTGTTGGATGCTTAGATCTTTACTCGATTTGAAATCGTTTTGCTATATACAAGAGATTTTGAGAATATTGATCGAGTCTTGTAGTTTAAAAACATCACTGCAAAGATTGGAGTTTCAAACATTGAAAACATGCAGATTGGCTTTGAAAAGTAAAAAAACTTTGATAAAGAAGAGTTTTTTTTTTGATTCAGGTAATTTTTGTTCATACATTGATTTAGTTTTTTATCTTATAGTTTGAATGAATTTGTTGTTTTCATTTTGTAAAAAAAAAATTACAATTTTAATTTGCTGTTTTTCCTCTTTTTTTAAATGATAACTAGCAAAATATTAGTGGTAGCAACATTTTAACTGTCTTCTTGTGCTCATGTGAAGTTGAATTGTTTCAATGTCTTTTTGGCTGCCTATTGTTCTTTAGATTGTCATTTGTATCTATCCTTTAAAAGTGTCAGAAAAAAAATTCGCTGGTGTACTATCTAGAAGTTGAACTTTCCCTCGTAATATCAAAAAGGTGCATGTTTTGACCCCAACTTGTGGATGACACGAGGTATTTTTGTTGTTTTTCTAGCAGCAAACATATATAAGCGCTAACCTCAATCTTCTGTCAACTTCAAACAGTTGAATTTTTCAGCTTATTAAGACATGGTTTGGCAATATTAACCTTACAAAAAGTTGTACTTCTTGTTTTTTTTTTTTGTCTCACTATCTCATTAAAAGAGGAAATCTCTCCCCTTTTATTCCGCCTTGCTCTTGGTAGATCCTTTTATTTTGGTTTTCGAAATGCCCAGATTGAATCCAAAGAGCTGATGGTACCTCCAACACTGTGATCCATATGCATCCCTAGGTCCTTGACATTTTTTTCCATGCGATTTAATAGAAGTATCTAATTATGTTTCTTCTTGTGTAAAAAACCAGAAAAAATGTGATTAAGGAAGCTAGACAAAGTAATCCTCCATTCAGTTTTAACGAAAAATGATACCTGTGGGAGGAAGCTCTTTATGAATCCAAAATTAGAGTCGATATCCAAACGTCCTCCAGGACCTACAGGAATACCTGTCATGTATCTACAATAATTAGTTTGTACTCATTTCCCTAACAAATCTGAAAATGTTAGCAACACTCCAATATTTCCCAAGTAAACGAAAATATGAAGACATTTATTAACTACCACAAATGATTTTTTGACTTGCAGAATAGAACCAAAAGAAGGAGCAACTGAAAATTTAATGTTCCCCTGATCAATTATAGGGAGATTCCACCCACATCATAAATGGTACCATTATGAAGTAATCCACCTTTCACCATCCCCCGCCAACACACTAGCGTCACGTCCATCATGTAAAGCATATTCTACACTGGTTTACATCATTCCTGCATCAGTCCATCCATTTGTGTGGGCTAATAGTTGATTTGCCTGATCAAAAAAATAACTCTCATACGAAATACATCCTTCCGAGTTATATTACATTCCATGACATGCTTTTCAAACAAAAAAAAGGCAAACATTTAAGTCCATTTGTGATGTTTTATTTTCAAAAGGTTAGGAGGAAAGAGCAAAGAAATCATCAAGTTAATCCTATCTGTATCGACAAGAATTTGATGACCTTTTACTTTAGTTACCAACAAATAACACCATTGTTAGCATTACAACAAGTTCAGAGCAGCAACTCTTCTCTTTAATCCTTCATCCCACTTCGCTTTCTGATTTTTCTGAAACTATTAGGTTTAGTAATAGATAAACAGAAGGGCTGTAATTAACAGAAGGAATGTTTAAGGGATTATTTATAAACATAATAAATCTTTTTTATATAATATTAGAGAAGTTTTACTGTATAGGTTTTGGTAGAATAAGTTGTCTCTTCTTACGAACAAGTATTTATTGTTTTAAAACTGAATTGACATATTTCTCAAGGGAATTAACGTTATTCTTTTTTACTTTATAACTTGGTGAGTTAATGAGTTAAACATATTCGGCTCTATTAGCAAGCAGTGTTTGTTTAAGAATTAAGTGACATAACTTTGGATAATGTTAAAAGATCATTATGATACAAAATATAAATTTTAATGCCGTAATTTTTTGTCAATGATAGAGATATTTTCCCCGTACGACTTGTGTTTTAGCTCGTAGTATATTGTTTTATTAGTGCTTTTTTGAATATCCTCGTGACATTCTAGATGTATAGAAATACGGAAAAATTTATATTACATTTGAAACGTATCTAATTGAGTAAGATATATTCAATTTTTCTCAAGTTGGAGTAAATGCGACTCTTATAGTAACATACATTACATATTTAATTGATATGATGAAAATTTTGTTTATTGAAGTATGGTTAGAAGGCTTCTAGTAGTAAAAAAAAAAAAAAAAGTGGTGTGTATTCTTACTATCTGTATAGGTATTTATTTTAAATGCTAAATGCGTAAAAATCATGGTAGCGGGCATGTGAATACCCGGTCCACTTGATCCGTCTGTATTGGGACGTTGACAGCTACTCATAAGGTCACGAGATATATGGATATGGACATGAAATCTGGATTTTGAACACAATGAAATTGTGATTGGAAGTTTTTTTGGGACCTAGTAAATGAACATCCCTACGCTATGTTGTTCATGTCCCGCAATCAGAAGCAAAATTGCACGGAATGTGGTGGCGATTAATTATTCCCATCTCTATCTCTTCTTCTTGTATCCCGTCCCAAAGTTAACAGTGGATCCGCGCATTATTCCCTGTCTCACTTATAACATAGTACAATCCCAAGTTTTGATGTAAGACTCTTGCATTCTAGTATAACATCGTAGTTGGGACGAATTTCACATACTTTACGTAGCAAACTCAGGGATTTGCTCGAATTGTCTCGATAATAACCGTTAAATCGTAATTCCTTTCCAAAATCAACCTCTGTATATGCCCCATAATTTAAAACCAACCTTTCCCTGTCCATCGGTGCCACCCCTCAAAACCCCCCAACCCCTAATTTGGCATGAAACTGCCATCAGTATTGATCTTGATACATCCGTTTGGCGGAAAAGCACAACTTATGAAATTAGGTTCTGTATGATTTTGATAGTGAACTCTTGGAATTGTGGGAAAATCGTTTTTGACAAAAAAATTGTTGTCGTTTCCCCCTAAAATTGCACTACAACTAATGATAAAACTAGTAAGTATAACACGTACATATAGTCTCGATAATTTGTTATGTTAGAAAACGAAACTAATTAATACTAGAAAATTAATCCTACTAGAAAAAGGAAACTAAGGAAACTAGGATTTTGATTTTTCAATAAATAGATCTTTGTGTAATTCTTTTACTGGAGCGTGCGGTAAAACTTGTGGTAATGCTTATTCTTTTTTTACTAGTTTTCACTAGGGGTAACAACTGGATAAATACCTCAACTTTGGTAAATTTGTTGTTATTGATACTCGACTTTCATGAGGACTTATTACTTTCATAACTATTTAATAGTGTACTTTTATCCCCATGAACGATTTAAGAGTGTCTTAGAAAGGGTATTATTATTTTCCCGTGGACACATCACTATTTATAATTTTTGCATTCTTTTGTAGTCCACGTAGGCACATATATATGTTTAAACACTATATTAGATAATCTATGGGAGGTAATAGGTCCTTCATGAAAGTTTAATATTGTAACAACAATTCAACCATAAGTTAGGATATTTTTCAGACCATTATCCCTTTTTAATATTATCGGGATTCATTAGAAATATCAAATTTTCCTATATTCATTATAAAATTTTTAAATTATATTAGAACACTCAGGTGCCAAAGAAATAATTACTTGACCAATTCACAGCTGTCACTTTAATGGTCTTTTCTCAAAGAAAACATTGAAACTTTGAGAAAATAAATCTCCCCATAATAAAAGTCTCTAAACGCACATTACATTCTGGATGTTCTTGTTGCTCTTGATATGAGAAGAGAGGTCTTCAATTTATAAAGTTTAAAGTTTCTCCTATAAGGAAGGAATAAACTGAATATGAAAGAAAAAACATTTATGGTAATGTTTTATTTTGTCTTTTCTTGTAGAAAAAAAATAAATTTCAAAATATGTAGGATAATTTCATTAATTATATAACCCAAAAACCGTTACAAGTACATGTTGGCGTAGGGAAATTATAATTAGGGCCGCTTGAACTATTTTTAATTTTTAAAAATACTTTCAAATTTTAATTAATTAAGTTAATAATGCAGTTTTAATTTTCATATCGGTGACTCTTCACAAATTTATACAATATCAATATAACAAATTTCTTTTACCCTAATTGGCTTGTTTTTTAGTGGTGTGCTGCATCCAAAGCCATCCATCTTTTTTTACATTAGATAATTGAAGTAAAAATTTTCAATTACTTAAATATATTAGAAAAACTTCATTAATTAATTTATGTCTCAAGAGTCCATTGTGTCTACTCACTTTTTTGTATAGGAATAATTGATGGTTTGGTCCTTCAGATATTGTTAAATTTAAATTTTAATTCTTGTGATAATTAACTTTGAAACCTTCAATTAATTGAAGGGGTGTACTTTTAATTCATTTTTATGTAATTCGTCAGAATTATCACAATATCAAATAATCAATCATATAACTTTGGTAATTTGTTAATATGTATATTAATTTGTATTGTTAACTGCGATTTTTAGGTAATATAGTCCAAAAGTTTAATATATATATTCTTAACCTTACAGGAGCAAAAATGGGGGCCACTCTTTTTAATTGATTAAAGATTAAGATATGCTAAATCATAACCAATAAGACTAACTCCAATTCCCACAACAGAGGGACTAAATGCTATTCGAGGAATGTACACAATCAGACTAGGGGTGTCAAATGTGAGGGTTGTGTTGAAATTGGAGATATTAAAATAGATTGAGATAAAAATTAGGTTGGGTCTTAACCCGCCCAAATTTATTTGGGCTCAAATAGATTGGGTTCATTTTTAACACTCCTACAACCAACTATTGGGCTGAGAAATAGACCCAGAAGACCTTCGTTATTTGGGATCCAGACCCAATTAGAAACTACTTTAAAAGGATCCTCAGTTAGAAAGAATAATTGTGCATATTATATCATCTTAGGCAAAGTCGATATATCTCACCTACTTTCTATCAACCTAATTCGATCGTCTCCTTCGATCAGTCGAGATCATACTTCTTACTTTCTATTTCTATTCTATTTCCTGACATTTTGCTTGGGCTGTTATTTTAACCTTTTCATCGTTATATTTAATTTTTTCTAATTTGAAATAGAACTTTAAAAGGGGTTTAGCCTTAGTAATATAGTTGAGAATTGGTTAGGGGTGTCCATCTTGATTACTTTAATTACATGAATAAAAATGCAAATTTAGTAAATATTGACTCAGACAAGTAATATAAATCCGCTAACTTAATTCGGTAAAGATTCTTGAATGAAATATAAACAAAAGGTCAACACCCACAGAGGGGCGGTAATGATCTTTTGCTATAAACGTGGTTCTTTAGTATTTAAAGGATCATTTGTTTTACCTTCATTCTAAGAAAATGAGTGCATACATGTTTGAAGTGCGCAATGTTTTGATTGTTTTACTAATTTAATAATAAAAACAATATATGTCCCACATCCATTTTTTCTTAAATTGCCTAGCATGTCTAAAATCTCATTGGGATCTCAGATAAATAAAAAAAGAACTTTGTCCCATTTGAATATTGAGTTTTTCTTTAATACATAGTTTTATGTTTCCAGTGAAGAATAATTAAACTCCAATATCATTCATGGCTGTAAGCAATGTTTCCTTTTTCAAAATTCTGATATTTTGCCTTAATTACTTATTTCCCTCTTAAATATTGTTTTGTGACATATATACAGTAGATGTAAATCACCTCATTTCATCATGTATCTACTTCTATATATTTTGAATCTCTTCAGTCATGTTAATACTTAGTCTTTTCAAATGTTTGTCTTCCTTTTTTCATTGTTTGGCAAAACTTTATTTTTAACGTTCACATTACCATGTTTTATGTCCACATAGGACATTTCAATACAATTGTAACTATCATTCGTTTAAATCAAAAACTCAGACATCATCTTTTACTTTTTAAGTTTTATGTTGATCAACAACATACAAACAAGTTCCGAGTTGAACCTCCACTTGCTTTCAGATTGAGGTGTTTTGTTTTATACCAATATAAACTGGAGCGGGGGAGGAGAACTTAAAAGTATTTTATATAATTTGAGGTGTGAGATTCTTATAATCTGCCTTAACTTTCTTAAGAACTGAGTGTGGTTGTTGTTTTTAATACTTCTGAAGTAGTTTTTTTTGATAGGGAATCACATGTTCAAAATTTGGGAATTGGGGATGGAGAAAATGTGCCATAACACACTTATTTAAGAAATGCGTGCAAAAGTCAATAATAAAGAAGAGTTAAAAATGCTAAATCCAAATGATCCAGAGGCCGAAATCCAGAGGCCTATGCATATTGGTGAGATGAGGAATGCTACCATTAACTTTTCTCATAAGAAACTAACTCCTTTGGTCGAAAAACATCAGTACCATTATGGTCTCGCAAAATCCTTTCTGCAGAGTCGGGTCAAAAACGAGAGTATTGTCCCACTAATTCAAATTCAGGTCCTTTGGGAATAGTCAGAGGCAGACCAGTTCAGGTGTAACACCCATAATTGAAGTAACTAGTATAAGCTAGAACCTAAAAATATTCATTTTATGGAAAGAAAGGGAAATTTTTGAAAAATTGTCTTAAGTTTAAGAAGTGCGTTTGGGTCATTTTCCACATCCCTAAACTTGTAGCTCTGGGATGAGTTAGAGTAGTTCTTGATAGACTGAAAAATCTCTTTGAGAGATCTTTCCCAGCGCTGCTATTGTGCACATTTTCAATATTGTATGAGACAATGGATATGCCTATCAAAGTTGGAGGACATATATATAAAGAAGTAAGGAACGAGTCAAAAAAATCCAATTTAAAAGAAGGGCAAACTAGTCTTTTTCATTAGGGGTTAGATTTCCTACTTCGTTTCAGGGGTTTATTGGGGGTAAAAACTAGTTTAGGGGTGGTCATTTTGGAAAAAAATAATCAAAATCAAATCACGTTTAGGGCTTTGGAAGAAGAGAGAAAAAAAGTAAGGAACTGGAGAAAGATCAAGATTTCGCCAAGAACGTCAAGGTTTGCAGAGTGGCTTTCGTTCAGGGGTGGATGGTTGAATATGAGAAAAAGTGTGTGTTGTCTTGAAGAGACATTGTTTGAATCTTGTTTTTTTTTCTTGAGTTGGTTGTTTTCATGCCCTAATGTTGATTTGATTCGTGTTTCTTTCTGGTTTGTATTTTGAGTCAAACTATTTGGTTATTGAGGTAATAATGATCTTAAGTGTTTTTGGGGAAAGAACCATGGAAGTTTATAGGGTTAGATGATAAAAAACGAAGGAGAAATTCGGAGATTTTCTGGCAAGTGGCCTGGAGCGTCGCACTCTGCCAGATCGCCAAAACATTTCTTCGGACTTTGGCCTTTAGTGGCCGTCTTGCTAGCTAGCAAAAAAAAAAACCCGCGCCACCAAAGTTCGTGTTGGAAACTTTGGCAAAGGGTGTTGGCGCCCGCTCCCTCTCAGCATCGCAGGGCGAGGGGGGGGGGGACGCCAATAGTCTCTCCATTCTTGGGCCCCATTTGTTTCATAGTTAATTCCTAAGTGATGTCAAACGAAAAAGGGGCAAAAAAAAACCATAGTGTTTCTAATTGATTCTAACACTCTAAGGTAAGAGAAAAAAAAAAAAAAAAAAAAAAAAAAAAGGAAAAAACTCTACAAATCAGTGAAATCAATAAAGCCGGTAAACAGGGGAACATGAACCTTTAAATCCATATCCAATTCAAGAACAAGTTAAAATAAAGTCGAAAAGAGAGTTAAGAGTCAAGCCGAAAATTTAGAATCATGTCAAAGCAAATGTTCTTAGGATGAGTATAAGAGTCTTTAGTTAACGTTTAACTCGTGTGTTAGGGACTCAGAGTTTTCACGTAAATAATAGTAAAGTATTTGAGTTCATTTCTCAAAGTTATAAGGGACTAAGTATTCCATAATGAGTTTATAAATATTTTCACCATTTAAGATGAAGAGGGAAATTATGAGGTGTTCCAAAGAGTTTTTTTTGGCAGAAAGTGAACATCGGTTGAAAAGGACAGGTGCGTTCAAAAAATAAAATAAGGGCTAGCATTGAGTAACCTAGGGTCTAAAACTAAAGAAGAGAAGTTTCTTAAAAGAATGGATCTAAAGTATATTTGGGATATTATTGGGACACCGATGTTGGGGATTAGAGTTCCTATTAGGACTCCAAGTCTCTATAAAATGCGATGATAAGCCATCATGGTATTAACGTGTCATAGTTTTTTAATAGATCACTTAAGTTAAGGCTAGGTCTGAGGTCCACTAAGTTGAAGTAATTCTTATGCAAGCGACAAAGTCAAAGACAATTAATGGCGCGTGGGAAAGACGTTGTAAAAATCAATCACTTATGGCTCATATTGGTGGTTTCAGGTTCAGAATCTCTCAAAGAGAATATACTTACTACACTATCATATACTGACAGGGATAATCTCCACGTGTCTGTGCAAACGATCATAATACACTATCATAAAATCAAACAATCCCCAACACAGACCATCTCTACGTGTCCTAACTTATAGATCATAACCAATTCCTTGCAGGGCGATCTTGACATGCCCAAATTATAATCATAACTCATCTTCAACAACGTAACGACTCAATGTGGTTAGATCTTTACTCATACTCATCTCATGCCAATGCCTATTCAACAGTCTATAATCAAATAAATGATTATTCAACTCTCAATAAATCACATGTCATTCTGACATATAATCAGCTCAATTATTTCCAATTATACGGTGCAATAAGAACACAATCACTCATAATAAATCAGGTCATAATTATATTATTTAATACTCATATGTTTTGGCATATCTCCAAATTAACAATACATATTCACTACATATTATAGGAGTAATAATTTTTCTCTTATAACACTGGGAATCGTACCATGCCTTGTTAGAACAATTGAACTTGACCGCCCGTCATTCACCATTAACCATGATCTATTATATGTTTATTTTTTTATTAGAAACAAAAGTCCTTCACCGAAGTCCTTTCAACTATTCTCAACAGTATCATCACACACGAACAATTAATTACCTTGTCTTGTATGATCCTTTTTCATCTCTAGAATTAATCCCTGTAGACAAATCAATCCATCCCAATTTATACCCCCGAACACAAAACATGTAACAGGGATATACACGAATTTATACACTTACAAGGGTTTAGAAATTCACTTGCCTCAAATCATCGGACAATTACTACCGACTCTGTGAGGGGGGGGGGCCTTCCCTTTTCGTTAGCTCCCAATCAATGCATTTTATTCAAATAATTAAATCACAAAAAGATTTTAAAAACTACGCAACCAACAATCACATTACATATGTTGTTGAATAAGTAGCCTCGACTCAAAAATTCACCTAACTTGGTAATCAAGTTTCGTAAATCTTGATAGCCGGAGAGTTATACATTTCATAATCAGATTTTCTCAATTTCAAGGTTAGAAGGTTAAGGTTCAAATTTTCCTCCAAATAATACCATCGAAGATTGGGCAGTAAAATATAAATACACTTAATAATTACAAATTATCTCTTCTTAATATTTCAAAACTTAAATTATAAAAAAAAGGTGTGAGTTACACAAAGATGATTTCCTAAAAGAATTCACTCGTACAGTGATGAGGGGTGGGACGGTGTGGGCAAAATGACCAGCTCATTCCTGTGGCACTAGCCAATTGCAACAATGAATCAATGAATGCCTCAACAATAAACCTAATCAGACCGAGGAAAAAGGGGGGGGGAAGAAAGACAATTATATAACCTCATAATTACACATTGGGGCTTCTTACTTAATTTTTTTCTTTTCTTTTTTCTCATCTTTACCCACAGGTCATGTTGGTACTGTATTAAATCAATTAGGTGGCTGGAAGGGGGGGGGCTCCTTAAACCACCAACTAATACAAATTAAATATTTAATAAATACTCACTTACTACCAATCATTGTACTTACACAATATAGTTCGAGATTCTCCTTTAGACATTTATGAAAGGATTCTGTATAACTGAAGATGAGGCTAATTGGCGGACAGAAATCGAGAATTTTTAACGTGTCATTACAATATACCCCTCTTAGGGATCACACACCCTGCTAATCCTCACAACCCGCAGGATTCGATCGACTGGAACACTTGATTGTTTGCCACTTTTCTCCTCTTATTTTCTTCTTCAACTTTCAACTAAAACCCAAGCGTATATTAGAGATCAAAAATCTGAAACTAATGATTAGACCACTAAAAGTATTATTAAATGAAATTTAATCGGATTAAATAAGGAAAAAGATAAAAAATGGATCCCTTACTATTTTCTGGTAAATTTTTCGTAGCCGGGTAAGCCTGACTTCAAAGGACATATCCACTCAGCCAACTCGAAACTTAGAAACTTGCAGTGTTGGAATATCAATTCCAAGCTTCTTTCATTGGAACCATGTAAGACCAGTCTAGGAGGCTCATCCCATAAGAAAAAAAAAGGGGGGCTTAAAGTCATGATCGTGTATGAATTTGCCGAAAACTCAAGTTATAAGCATAAACTGGCAAAATTTCCGATTTTTCTATTTCTAATTTGTTCTTTTTGAAAAAAACTGAAGGTGCTACATCTAGTACGCTGTAACCACCTTAAGAATTTTTAATTTTCTTGGTAACATCTTCATTCACTACGAACTTTGGTTCGAGGTCTTGGTTTCAATTTTTTTTGGGGGGTGTTATATGTGCAGTAGCTTGAGGGCCTACAAACCCTCGTGTAGGCTTAATTTGGAAATTCTTGATAGAAGGGATGTATTTAATTATTTATATATTTTTTTAAAAATGAAAAAATATTATTTCTTAAATCATTGTACATTTTTCAATTGAATTAGATTTTGTGTCCGAACACACACATCAGTCAACACTTTGAGGGTTATGTTTGGCAAAGCCACACCAGCTAATTGGAATTTGTGTAAGTGGGCACCAAGGAGTGGGTAGTAATATATCAGAACCTGTATAATTATGTTGTACTGTTTGTGTTTGTCATAAGTGTAATTAAAAAATGGTATGTTCGGTGCACAATTGCAATCATAGGTTTAGATTAATGTGTTACAGTAACAAAAATTAATCATAGAATAAAATCGTATATTAGAAAACTAAAGGCCGAACAGATATTGATTAAATATTTATGATTAGTATATCTTTATAATTATTAATAAATAACAATATATGTTCCTAACTAATTATTAAAAAAAATAATTGATTATGTTTTCCAAATTAGTATATATTAATTAAATTAATAACAAAAACAAGATTCCTCCGAACATCATAAATAAATGTTTACAAGAGGGGGTGCATGGGTAATCCTATAAAGTAAGTGAGGGACATTATTAATATATGCACGTGTGTGTGTGGTGCCAACGAGAAATTAATTTAATCAGTTAACTAAAATATTAATGACTTGGAAATTGAAATATAATTAACTACTACTAAAACAAATGAAATGAAAATTGGATATAAGATCTAATAAATCCATTTTTTAAATGTACTACTCTTATGTCAATTTTCAACGTACATACATAACGTATATAAATCTGATTAAAAAGAAAAGAAAAACGAAAATATATAGCCTCATTCAAAAATTAATTTTCCTCATTTAATATTTAGAATTTAACAAAAAGGAAACATGGTGTTATGTAGTGGGAAACCTAACTAAATAAATAAATAAAATAGATTATACGAAAAATCTCATGGAATCACAAGAAGTAAAGATTGAGAATGACAAGGAAATGAAATATAAATAATATAAAATAAATAAATAAATTTTTAGAATAATAAAAATAGCGGAAATAATTAAAAATATGAACTAAAAATAAATAAAAAACAAAAAATAAAGAGGGTAAGAATAAAAAGTATGACAAGCTAGTAATTATAAAACAAAAAAAACCATGTAGTCACAATTGCGCAGTGAAATGGAAAGATGATACCACTCATCCTGCTCTCACATAACCAAGACAGATGTCAGAAAAAAAAAAAAGGGGGGGGGGGGGGGGTCTCGAATGCAACGAAAATGAAAGACATCACAAGAAAATCCGAGAGCAAAAGGAAAGATAAAACTTAATTCATTCGTAGTAGCCCCAAAAACCCCCACCCCCCCGATTGTCAACGAGTACATCACTAAAGTGATAAAGCGCGAAGATGAAAGATAATAGAAGTCACAATATCTTTTTCTCATATAAAAAAAGCATAACATAAGGAAAAAAGGGGTTCCGCCGGGATGACAAGAAACTTACTTCCTCTCGAGTCCTTCACAAGTAACCAAATGACAAGGCAAACTAATAGAAACACTACTCTTTTCATCCCACCCGTAACCTCCTCAAACTACAACCTACATAGAAATTAGTCCAACCTAATAGTCACCATACACAGTTCAACAAGTCTTATAATCATAATTTCCAAAGTCACTATCCAATAGTCACAGTCCACAATCATGCAAGTAACATGTAGATAATCACCAAGAGTCCAGTAATCAATCACAATTATTCGAGTTCATCAAATCACATGTAATCAAGTACGAGATACACCAAATATCAGTGTTTATCATGATCAATGTCAATTGGAACTCATGAGAACCGCTCATAGTTAATTAACTCGTCGATAATGGCCTCGACATCAATATCATTTAACGAAAATGACCTCGGCATCAATAACACTTGCCGAAAAAGACCTTGACATCAATAATACTTATGGGAAATGACCTATACATCAATAACAGTTCTATAAAAAGACCTATACATCAATAATACTTGTCGAAATTACCTCGACATCAATAGGACTTATCAGAAATGACCTCGACTTCAATAGCCTCAAAATGGCCATCAAATGCCACTAAGTCATGCAAATGATAATCTCACCACAATAAAAAAAGAAAATAACTCAAGCATTCAACTTCACATAATTCCATCAATCAACACCTTAGGTACAGCAAGGTAAAGGACTACCCCAAGATAAATTCACAAGTAACATGATTAACCCATTGCCTTTCATTTAAACCCTCTTTATTCATTAAGATTAAATTAGTTGAACAATGATCCCTTCACCTAATTTCCATTACTTACCAACATACATAATGAAGGGAAATACACAAATTAACTAGATATATAATGCTTCAGAAATCACTTGCCTGAGTTGAATTAAATAGTCAATTCAACACTTGAGTCTTTGTAATACGCGGAAATTCTAAGCCAAACAACCCTTCTTCATTGTGAACGAAAATTTTTCTAGTGATTCAAATTTTCCTAGGTGTTAAGAACACTAGATGTCAACACTTATAGTTTCAAAGAACTAAAGAGAATTCGTTCAATTCATCAGTTTTCTTAAGTTTTGTAACTTCAAACGACATATCTTTTAGCACATAACTAGTAGATGGTCCATGACCTATTAAATTAAAGATTTTTAACTCTCTTTTCCATTACCTTCCACCAGTTGAACTCAAGTCATAACTCTGAGTAAAAAGTTATGACTGATTTACTAGTGACGCTCCAAATCTAGCGGCAGCTACGCGATGGCTCCGTGTTACAGAGTGAATAAGGACCTCACTATCAGTGGGAAATATATTCCGACTTCCAACTTATTTTCTTTATTTTTCTAAGGATATTTTAGTCTTAAGGATCCTTAGGAAGTCATCTAAATTACTCTAAATTTGTCGAGAAGTCAGTTTTTATAATCAAACCTTCTGATTCACTCCAAAATTTCTACGCTCAAGAACTTCAAGAAACGCTAAGGCTAAGGTTCATCTTCCAAGATTTTTTTTTTCAAGAATATTGTTCTTCAAGGTATGTGATTTTTCCCATGGTGATGTACTATTTCGTCCTCATGTCAATCATGTAGTTTTTCTATTAATTCATTCCTAATGTTGATTTATTGAGATTATTGATGATGTTCTTCAAATTTGAGCCTCATTATTTAATAATGGAGTACGTTGAGTTCTTGGGGTGAGGGTCTTGCGAATGAATGTTGTTCTTGATGATTTTGTGTGTCTTCATTCAAAATATTTTGGTTTTACGAAAATTCGTGAAGTTGGCTATGAAATTGCATTAGGTATTGAATCGAGTTTGGGAGAGAAAGAAAAGATCGGAAAAAAAAATATGTGCCCACATCTACGTTGTAGAGGGGTTTAGAAGTTTCAGTACCCAGATAATGATACCCTCTCCGCGTATAAGAGAGGACGCGGAGAGGATACAAAGTCCTCCTTCTCAGAATTTATTTTCGTAATAAAAAATAAATATTTCTCTGCATCACGACGGTGCTTTTTGATTTGTGTCATCGATCTATAGTTATTACTAATTGTCTAAGCCTTTATAAGTCATTGATAGATCCTATATCCTAATCGTAGCTCTTAAGTTCACATTTCAACTTAGAGTAAAGTTAAAAGGAAAGTTCAAGAGATCCATTTGATTCAAACTTGACACTTCTTTTGAAATTGATTATAGTTCCGAACCAAGTCTTGAGAAGAGTTGTATTCATAAGTTTATATATGGTTATTGAGGTCCTCTAGTTGATTCGTTCATTTCCATTATTACGCACGAACCCTATGAATTGAGTTATAAGTCTAAAGAGTCCACGAAAGTAAATCATTGTGTTTCAAACTGAGCTTTGAGAAAATTTTAAAGGTTTAATTACATAAAAACTTAAGAGTTTCAAATGTTATTTATATTACATATATACTTATGTACCTTTGTTGACTATTTTACTTAAAAGATAATTTCATAAGTGCATATTTTCAAGAATGTAAACACGTCTCATGTTTCAAAAAGTATTTCAATCAAGTAAGAAGTTCATTCCTTGAAATGAGTAAATTGAGCATAAAGTTATATCAAATATTTTGGAGTAGTATCGAGCACCGATGTGGGTTAAAGTCTTTAATGATTCAAAATTCCCATAAAAATAAGTAGACACAGTAGGACAGGATAGCATTAGTTCTTCATCCAATTCCTCACTGCCTCTAAGAAGGGCAATCAGATGGATACATAGTCACAATATCATCATATACCCCAGTAAAGTATTCTATGACCCTGAAAACGTGCGGCAAAAACGTTCTATAATTGCTAGGTTCATAGTAATGGTTATCGGTAGAAGAAACTCCCCATAAGTAAATTATATTATTTTGATGTTGTTTTTATTGTATATTCTGTTGTAAAGTTTAAATGGTTTCATGTCATACTCATGTATTGATCCGGTTATGTTACTTTCAGTCATTCAATCCAATTTGTTTTTTACTCTAACCTTTTCACTTACTAGTACATTCAATGTGTTGACGTTGTTCAACCTGCATCGTCTTCTAATGCAGATACAAATGCTCAGGATCAACATCAGATATTTTATCGAGATCACTATTCATTCTCAGACAGTTTTTCTGAGGTCTCCTTACTTACAAGAAACTCCATTTTCGTTCAGCTTAGTAGTAATAGAGGTTTCGTGGGTCTTTTCCCAACATCTATCTAATATTATTAGTGGCTTCATAGACGGACATAGTTAGATGATCTCATTGATTTTCTCAAAATGTTTTATTTAACCTATGACTCAAGTTAAGTATTTGTAAGACATTATTTTAAGACTTTCTTGAACGTCTAAGTATTCACCTATTTTAAAGCTTCCGTGTATTGTTTAGTGTCATGTAAATCATGTAGCCAGGCCAAGGGTTTGCTTAAGGATCAGAAATGGTCTTTGCGTATTAGTTACGTCCAGGGCGTAGGCCTGTGTCGTGACACAAAGTCTAAGAGAGTAATCATAATCTACCTTGAAAGCAGAGTCTATGTGCCATGGATCGTTAAAATATTGCTTTTATTTTTGAATAGCCTTGGAACTCTCCTATTTTATAAAAAAATATACTCTATATTAGTGTACGAATTTATCAACACCCATATTTTTATTTTATTAAAAAATTTATGGATAATGGTCCATTTATTTCTTATAAAGATGTATCATACACAAACAAGCCAAATAACATCCCAATTTAGACCAAATAGCCCAAATAAGTAAATAAAATGATAACTCGGTCTTGATGACCAAGAACTTGCCATTACCTAAAATAGGGTTTTCTAAAGAAATCTCTCCATTTCTCACTCTCCTGTACTCCGCTGCTCCCATGTTTATGGGTCCCTTTACCCTTTATTTTCTCTTGCTTTATCTCCAGGTTACTAACATTCTTCATCCATGGAACAGGAGAAGATATATCAGCTCGTTAAGGTAAATCGATCTTATTTGTTATCCACTCCTAATCACTTATGATCTTACTCTTTCCTTTTCGTATATGTGAAACCCGGTGGAGGTGTTTGGAGTTCAAGATGAAAATTTTGTTGGATTTACCATGAAACTCCTTCTAGAGGCCTTAAGGTATTTCAGCACCTATATTTATATATAAACTCTAGTCAGAAACCAACTCACAAAGACAACTCTGAGATCCCAAGTTCAAAAATTGAAAATTGATTTCAGAATTAGATTAGCCATTGTTTGAAAAGTTCATGTGCCAAAAATCAGCTAAAAAATAAACTTGCTTGAATGACTGAAAGTACATAATGGATCAGTACATGAACAAAAGGTAAAAGTCAGAAAGAGAAGAATGAAAGAGCGGAAAAGTATAGTAAAAAAATGAGACAGGACCGGTAAAGAAGAATCGAACTCAAAATGTAAGGGAAGAATTGCGATAGTGAAATGGAAAGCGGGGATGAAGAACGCGGAGAAGAAAGGAGCGAATGGAAACAGAATGCAGAACGCAGTAAGCAAAAGATAGAGTCACATCGGCTTAAGGAGGAATAACATGAGATAGAGTTAGGGCAGAAGGACATGATCCAAAGAAGCAGCGAAAATAAAGTGTTAATATGGAAGAGCTAAGGTCAAGGGAGAACGAAAAGTAGTGGGAGGACAAGTGGAGCACGGGCGAAGAACCGGGAAACAGACGTGCCGAGAGAGGGCCGGAACGGGACTTAAAAGGAGGGATGGTAGTTTGGCGAAAAGAGTGGGTGTTGGGGAAAGGTATGAAGAAGGCTGACATTTAGGGAGGGGTCTAGGGAGGACAAATAGAAAACAAGAAAAAGACTTGACAGTGGGAAAGAGGCAACCGAAATGACAGGATGCGGTGGAATGAGTGGGAGATGAATATGTAAAAAAAAAAAAAACCGGGGGCGGGGGAGAAAATAAAAGGTACTATATGACATGAAACTATTTAAACTTAAAGCGATATACAATGAAAACAACATGAAAAATAATCATAATTTAGTTGTGCGGAGTTTCTTCAACCGCAACATTACTATGAGGAGAGAACAAGTCAATGAAAGAGTGAAGAGGAACAAGGGGGAGAAACGGATCGAAAAGAGAGGGGGAAGCAAGACAAAGAGAGAGAGATAAAACCAGAGAGTTGGTGGGGGAAGGAGTAAAATTTCAAAGCAGAAAAATGGATAGAAGAACAAGAAAGGGGGTGGGGGAATGAAAAAAGGGACGATGGGAAGAGAGTAGAAGTATCGGAGGGAGGACAGTGAACATTCGGCTGAGGTTAATAGTAAACAAGAGCATGAGACAATAGTGGAGAACCAAGATAAGGCTAAGCCTAGCATTATAGAACTTTTGGGGTCCGCACGCTTTCAGTGTCATCCTATACTTTGCCGGGGTATAGGATGATGTCATGACTATGGATCTATCTAACTGGTCTTCTTAGAGGCAGTGAGGAATCACATGAATTTAATGATATCCTATCCTGCAGTTGTTACGTAGTTCTATGGTACTTCTGAATCATTAGACTCTACCACATCGATGCTTGACCTACTTAGTTCTATGGTACTTCTGAATCATTAGACTCTAACCCACATCGATGCTTGCAACTACTCCCAAAATACTTGATATAACTTATGCTCAATTTACCCATTACAAGGAATGGAATTCTTACTTGATTGAAGTACTTTTTGAAACATGAGACATGTTTACATTCTTGAAAATATGAACTTATCTTTCAAGTCAAATAATAAACATTGGTAAATAAGTATAAATGTAATATAAATAACATTTGAATCTCTTTAAGGGGTCGTTACGTATAGTGTGTTAGCAAAAATAATGCATGCATCAATTATATGTATAAGTAATCCCTTTTTTGGTGCATTTTTCATGCTATATATAACTAAGACACTCATTGTTGTAATTGACAATGTAATTATTCCTACCTAGTAATACCATGGTATTGTAATTCAACGCTTTAAGCATTCATTAATTGTTTACGATCAATCACCCCCCGCAAAAGACTTTTACAATCTTTTTTCAACATGATTGTGAAGGATACCTTTTGTAGACAAATAACACTATACAAATGCATACTTTTTTGATACACCAACCAAACATGCATCAGAAATAAATCTATGCCATAACTAATACTACAAGTATAACTAATACTGCATTAACTTATGCTGTATTACTAATACACTTTTATTAGGTATTATTTTTATACACTCTACCAAACGACCCTAAGTGTTTATAAAATTGAACCTTTAAACTTTTCTCAAATCTCAATTTGAAACACAATGATTTACTTTCAAGGACTCTTTAAAATTATAACTCAATTCATAGGGTTCATGCGGAATAACGGACATGAACGACTCAACTAGAGGACCTCAATTACCATACAGAAACTCATGAATACAAATCTTCTCAAGACTTGGTTAGAAACTAAAATAAACTAGGTAAATTAGTTGCGCTTTGCGCAGCATAAATAATCTTACTAAACTTTAGAACAGAGTCTTCCCTGCGTGCCTAACATCCACTCATTCTAGTCGAGCGCCTTTAGGCGCCTTTAACGATGAGAGAAGGCGATACCAACGTCTCCAATAATCGACTATTATAAGAAAGAAGCAAAAAGTAAATATTAGAAGGTTTTAAGAGGATTTCAACTTAAATTTAATGTTGAACATTATCACAATATTTCAAGAATTGTAAATTATAACGTATGATTAAAAATATCTTAAAAATCTAATTAATTATTATCTTTTACATAATTATCATAATATATTTTTGCCTACAGTATAATTATCTTGTCACAATGAGTTTATATTTTTATTTAGGCAATGAGCATCACTTTTTCTATTTTTTTGTCACCTGAACAACTATAGAATCTGATGATTCTATGGTTAGAAGACCGCTGAAACTATACACCACAACAACATAAATATTTTTTCATAGAAAATCTATTTCTAGGTTCAAACTTCAAGCTCTTTTTGTTATTGTTACTTTGTTACACTCCTCGAAAAAAAATTATAGAAGAATAAAATAAATTTGAAACAACAAAGAAATTTTTTTTTGACCCTTTAAGAAATTTATTCCTTCATTAAATTGCTGTGCTTGAGGCCTTCTATATGCTTCAAAATGCAATTTTATGACTTTTCAAGAAATATGTACATAGAATTTTTGCATTATGAAAGTACAAGTAGATCAATATATTAGATTGTAGTCTCGTGTTAAAAAAATTTCTTGAACATGATAAAATTAAAATGGGTCTAACCTATATAACTCAAATGCTCACCACTGACTTGGGACCTGACGGCCAACAAATCTATAATAATAGACACATATTTTGTAGCTTCTTATATCACATTTGTATATAGTATGTTTGCTTTCATATTTTTCAAATTAATCTTGCCGAAAATAGTCAGAAATAATACCAAAAATATTTACAAGAGTTGAATGAGAAGAAAAAAAGAAAAACAATAAAAGGATGAACTTTGTCAACAGTGAGATCATTTACAATACTTCAATCAACTTTCTTGCTCCTTAAAGTACGCATAATAAACACAGATAAAATTTAGTAAAAATAGATATTTTACGATATAAAAGCCAAAAAAATATGGGCATGCAAAGCCATTAACTCTCAAATGATTTTTTTAATTAAAAAAAATATCATCCTTGTATGTGAGGCAATGACGTTGTTTTATAAAAAAATTTATGGGATTATGGAATTATTTTATCCTACCTTACATAATTCCAATTAGAGCAACTTGCCGAATCGTCAATTAACACTCTTGTTATTTAAAATTCGCACTAAAAAAAAAACCTTAATAACATTACATTTACAGAAACATAACCATTAAGTATAAAGAATGTAAACTCAAAATTAATAATATAAGCATAAATTAATGACAGTAAAAACATATTCGGATTTGTATCAATAGAAGGAAACAGAATGAAAAAATCAAGCCCACATATGCACAGTGTTGCCTAATGAAATTAATCTCCTCTAGTACGTACCGAGATTTAAGGGAATAGTTCATCTCATGAAAGAACAATTTTATCGACCAATGTATTAATACAAAACAATGGAGTTAGTGAGTCATTCAACAAGAGCAACGTAAGAAGAAGAAGTTCACATTTTTCATTTTTTATAGTAACAGAAAATTCCTCTAATTATAGACAACAAAGGGTACTATGATCAAATTCTTATTGTTCCTTATTGGAAAGGTCACAACTCTTTGCAAAAGTTACAACCCTTCGTAAAGCTTACAACTTTTCAGAAAAGTCAAAGATTTTCATAAAAGTCGCCACTTTTCACAAAAGTTGGAAACACAACTTTTCCTAAAAGTCACAATTTTTCATGAAAAAGGAAGATTCCACGTACGCGGGCTTAGGGTTATAATATATATATATATATATATATATATATACACACACACACACACTCAATAGATGATTTCAAAAGAAATCTCAAGTTTGAATCAACGGCATCTCTTGAACTTTCCTTTTAATTTTACTCTAATTTGAAATGTGAACCTAAGAGCTATGATTGGGATGTAGGATCTATCAATGATTAATGACGGCTTAGATAGTTAGTAATAATATGAGATAGATGACACAAATTGAAAAGCACCGGTGCGACGTGGAGAAGGATTTAATTTTTTGTTGCGAAAATAAATTTTGAGAAAGAGGACTCTGTATCCTCTCCGTTGGATGATTATCTAGGTACTGAAACTTCTAAACCCCTCTACGACGCAAAACCTGAGCGCATATTTTTTCCTGATCTTTTCTTTCTCTCCAAAACTCAATTCAATTCGTACCCAGTGAAATTCAATTGCCCCATTTCATGAATTTTGATAAACCCATAATGTTTTAGATAAAGACACAAAAAAATCTATCAAGAACAACACTCATTCACCAGAACATCACCCCAAAAACTGAACAAGACTCCATTATTAAATAATGAGGCTAAAATCTCAAGAACTTCATCAAGAATATCAACAAATCAATATTAAGAATGAATTAATGGAAAAAGTACATGATTGGTGTGAGGACAAACTAGTCCATCCCTATGGAAAACCTCACATACCTTGAAGAATAATGTTTCTTAAATAATATTAAAGGAAAAAATCTTGGAAGATGAACCTTAGCCTTAGCGTTTCTTGAAGTTCTTAAAGGCAGAGATTTTAGAGTTAATGAGAGGGTTTGATTATGAAAATTGACTTTTTGACAGGTTTGTGGTGATTTAGATGACTTCTTAAGGGTTTTTAGGACTAAAATACCCTTAAAATAAATAAAATGAGTTGGAAGTCGGACTATTTTTCCCATACACAGTGAGGTCCTTATTCACTCCGTAACACGGAACCATCACGAAGCTGCTACCGAATTTGGAGCGACACTAGTAAATTAGTCATAACTTTTTGCTCAGAGTTCTGATTGAGGGAAACTTAGTGGCATTGGAAAAAGTAGTAAAAATCTTAATTTGATAGGTTATGGACCAACTAACTCTTTATGTTCTAAAAGATATGGTCGTTTGAAGTTTACCAAAAACTTACGAAAACTTATCAGTGACTTGAACGAATTTCTCTCTGGTTCTTTTGAAACAAGAGGTGTTACATCTAGTGAGCTTAACACCAAAGAAAATTTAAAATCACTCAAAAAATTTCCGTTCACAATAAAGAAGGGTTGTAGTCATGACTTAGGAATTTTTGCAATGTTACAAAGACTCAAGTCTTGAATTGACTATTTGATTGAATTCGGGCAAGTGATTTCTTAAGAATTATAAATCAAGTTAATTCGGGTTCATTGTTCAACTAAGTTAATCTTAATGAATAAAGAGGGGTTACATAAAATGTAATGTGTTGATCATGTTACTTGTGAATTTTCCTTGTTGTGAGTCCTAATGTGTTGATTGATGAAATTCTTTGATGGAGTTATTGTGGACTTGAATTGATTGAGTTATTATCTCTTTCTTGTCGTTTGAGACTACTTATTGCATTGAATTATGTTCATTGTGATGACACATGTGATGGCTATTCATGTTGAGGTCATTTCTAACAAGTCCTATTTATGTCGATGTCATTTCTGGCAAGTGTTATTAATGTCGAAGTCATTTTCGTTAAGTGATATTGATGTTGAGGCCATTATCCGCAAGTTAATTAACTATGGGCGGTTCTCATGAGTTCCAATTGACATTGTGCATGATAAACCCTGATATTTTGTGTACCTCGTACTTGATTAATATTCTTTGATGAACTTGATACTTGTGATTGATTTACTTGACACTTGTGATCATCATACTGTTATTATCGAATTCACGCACACACACTTGATGAATGAAGAACACAAGAACTTTCAAGAGAAAGAGATGAGAGATCTAGAGAGAAAAAGAGAAAATCCAATATTTCGTGGTAACACCCCGTGAGTAAACTTCCATGGCGATGGGGTATATATATTAATAAATCAGAGTATTTTTAGTTACAGAGAATAAATGGAGATAAATAGTAAAGCCTAAACAGTTATATATATATATTAATCAGGCTCCACAACCTAACAATTCTCCCACTTGGAGACTGATTCAGTCATCCAAACAATAATTCTCAAAAAAATATCTCTTCATCATCAACATCTTTACCGCACCGCAACATCTGTAGCAACAACTACAGAAAACCAATCGAGGTTTTGCATAACCCTAGTTTCCCAACATCAACACATTTCGTCAACATGTCTGCCGGGTTCGTTGCACCCTCTATCTTCTCCAAGCACATATCACCATCCTCCACTGCCCTGCGAGTGAAATAGTATCACCTTCTGATGTGTTTTGTCTTCGAATGATAGACTGGATTTTTCACCAACTATATGGCACTCTGCTATCTGAGGTAAAGAATATTCTTCGCTCTGCTTCTAATGACCAATTCTCTCAATATAATCATAGCAGCCATATAATCTCATTCCCGCCTTAATCTATTGCACACATACTCGGCTTCAGTAAATGATAGAAGAAAACACACTTCCACTGAAGTCAGACAGTACCAATCACTTTGTTCCCACCCTATAGTCGCTAAGGCCTAACCCAAAGTGTACTCGGCGCTCGAGTAGCACACATCCCCACCAAGATCAGCCATCCACAAAAAACCTGTAAAGCACCTTTGAGCTGTAAGCAAAAAAATTGTGAAGTACTAGCCGATGCGTTGTACCTCTCAGACATCTCATAAGAGCCACTTCACAGCCTTCCCAATGCTCTTTCTCATGGGTTGACCATCGTACCTGCTACAACTCCACTGCCAGTGGCCCGATATGCAGCGTCTGAGTGAAGACAATAACATACATCAACTAACCAACTGCTGAAGCATAGGGAATAAGTGTACATATGAATCACGCTCCTCGACAGTCTTGGGGCGACTGCTCCTTCGCACGAATTTAAAGTATTTCCAAGTGAGTAGTCTGGGTTTAGCACATCATAACCTGTGAATCTGCGCCCTCATGCAACTTCTCAATGACAACTCCTGCAGATAGATTTTTAACGAGTAACCAGGAGCATCTATCCGGAGAAATCTCATGCCGGAAATGTTAAGAACCTCGCCTGACCGACCAAATCTTTCTAGTCCTACGAAACGCATCTGCATGACAACTTGATCTTGAGATGAACCTTAGATACATCCCTCATACTACATCCTGCCAATCAAACATATCATCCACATACAACGAGGTAGCAAAGACATATGAATCAGTGTATTTACTTTCAAGAACAACAAGGATCCTTTTTAAGCTTTTCAGAATTGCACTCTTTGCAGTCTATGAAGGAGTCAAGCTTCTTGTACCACTGCCTTGGATTGCTGGATTGGTCAGGTACAAGCTCCTGCCGTGAGATTGAAAACCGGTGTATCCTTGCCTATGGAACCACAATCCTGCAAATGTCCGCATAAGTAGCATTTCTTGCTAGCATCTCCATATAAAAATGGTGTTTTGACATCCATTTGCCTATAGATCTGCAAATTCTCTCGCCCATTGCAACTAAGACTCAAACAGAATGTCGAATAGAGAGATAACTTCAAAACGGAGAAAATCATCAGCATAATCAATACTGCTTCCTTGAGAATATACTTTAACCACTAATGAGCCTTGAGCATCTTTTGCCATCTGAGTTCAGTAAATTGATTCTGAACACCCACTCAGTCAACACCCATGTGTCGTTACTTCACTCAAGTGACCTCATACTCATCATCCATGGCTTTCCCCACTTGATACGGAAATACTCCAGTCCTAGTAAGGGCCTCATCAAAAGACTGTGAGTTCCCCCTCATCAGTCAGCCAATAGATAGTAGTAATGAGGTGCAATACATAAACTGCCGTGCCCTGATGGATCTGGTTGATTTCCTTAACACCTGCGACGTGTTGTAACGTTGCTCCACTTCAAGATCTCAGTAGGAGTTTGGTTCAGAGTATCATGCTTTGACATATCTGAGGGTTACTCTTATCCAACTCAAAATTATAACTCCCACTAGCTTTGTAAATCTATAGAAACTTCTTCTTTCTCGCTCTTAGTACAGGACCGACTCAACTAAAATGTCACTGTCACAATTGTTCGCGATCTTTCTGTTCTGTCGATCCAAAACCTGTAACCAAACAAATCAGAACCAGAGCCATGAAGTAACATTCACAGAGTTTGGCATCAAGCTCAATGTCTCTCTTTACTTGCGCATAAACATTGAACATTATAGCCAGTGCAACCAAAAGTCCCTCAAGTGTCGAGACTACTTGAGTTGTTTTCATGTCCACACCTCCTCATGAATCTTAGAACCCAAAGAACTGATTGGTCCCCTGTTGATCAAGTAGTATAAGATGTGCTAATGAGGCATCGCTAAATGTTTTAAGCCCGGCAGACACCACATTTTTCGTGTATCCTCATACTCCTATGCACGCCTCATCAATGTTCTGTTACCATACTCCAGCCAATCCATTCTACCTTGCCTTCACCTAGGAACTGTTTTATTAATATGATTCCTCCTCAGCCTAGCACAGAATGCCTTGACTCTGATTTGTCATACTCTACCTCATTGTCAAGACCTTAGGAATTTGACTTTAAACCGGTCTGATTCTCAACCTCAGTTTTCACTTCCTTGAGAAGTTTGCCAACACACATCTGCACTTATGCCTTCAAGAGTAAACCTACCTTCACCAGGCTGAAATCATTATATAAAGGTAACATAAGAATCTGATACCTCCAAGTGATAGATACTGGAGCCTAGCGCTCCCCAAACATCGTGTATGCCCGACCGTTTCCAACGCCCTACTTCTTTAGGCTCTCTAAGAGTCGTGTGAAGCTTACCTTTTCTGCTTTGCCCATCACACAGATCGCGGCTAAATGACCAATATCAACAGACTTCAGACCTTAATGCGTCCTTGGCCAACCAGAATCTTAATTCCTTTAAGCACTCATTGTGATTCCAAGTCTGTTGTGCCACAGACATGAACGCGAAGCCGACCTTCGCCAACAACGGCCATGTTAATACACACGCCAAGTGGTGGTACAAGTTCCCAGATTGGTGCCACGAGCTACTACCATATGCACCTTTCATAAATACCATGCATATACCACTCGACCAACAGAAATCGCAGATTTCTGGAGCCAAAATTATATCGGACAACCTCATATGTCCCACTAGGTTTACCGCATGGTATTCCCTTATGCAAACATCCCCTTATCCTTCAATCTCAAGGCTTAATTGTCATCAAGATACCAACTTTAAAATTTTCAAATTTTGAAATTTTAAGGAACAACTCCTTGCTGAAGACGAATGGAAGATGCCACCAGAATCAAAAATCCATGATTCAACGCCCGGACCTATTTCACTAAGCGAATGTAGAGCATCCCCAATGTTCTTTGCCTAGAATTAACAGAAATCGTTTATCTGAATATCTAAATTTCTGATTCTGCTTCTTCTTCTGGCTTTGCTACAATTGTTTACGATAGCGACCTTTTTCCTCCACAGTGTCCTAACAAGTTACACATTGATATGTTATGGCAGCTTTCACTTGATTTCCTTGATTTTCATCGACCTTGTTGATTTTGGTCTTTACATATCACTTCTCCCCCTTCGATCAACGTTGAGAGCACTGCCCGAGAATCCCCCACTTCTCGTTTGCGAATACTTTCGCGAAGAACAACATCACGAATTTCATCAAACTTCAATTTCTCCAAATCACGGGAAATTGCGAATCGGCAGAAAACAACAGTATTCCAAAGACTCTCAGGCAGAGATGACATCAAAATTCAACGCCTTATTTCAGGCTTCGAAATTAATATCCACAGAATTGAGTTGACTCACAATCGTATTGAACTCGTTTATAGATCAAAAACGGATGCCTTCTCAGGACATCTGTAAATTGAACAATCTACGCATCAAATATACATTGTTCATTCCCGATGATTTTTAATACTGTGTGACGTGCCTTCAACAGACCGGAGTAAGCTTCTTTTAAAGATATTGACGCCGAGTTTCTTAGTTCTGGACAAAGTCAACCGGATCAACCATAGAGCCTGGCGATTCTTAAGCATACACTTCTATCGTCAGGGATTTCGGCTTCACCCGGTCAACGTCGTGAAATCTTTTTGGTTTTCAGATAATCTTCGAATCTAAATCTTACCAGCAACTGAAATCGGATCCATAAACTTCGCGATTCCAAGCCTTTGAAACTATCACTTTACGTGAGAGTGTTGAATCTCCTTAGCTCTGATCCAGTTGTTAGGATCGAATTACCTACACACACTTGATGAATGAGAACACAAGAACTTTCAAGATAAAGAGATGAGAGGAGATCTAGAGAGAAAAAGGAAAACTCAAGATTTGTAATGGTAACAACCGGAGTAAAAATTTCCACGGTGGGTGGGGATATTATATATAAATCAGAGTATTTGGTTACAGAGAATAAATGGAGAATAAATAGTAAAGCCTTTCAACAAAGATATATATATAATCAGGTTCCACAACCTAACACATACGTGGTACTGGATAGATTGTCTGTACTGTGGACTATTGGTAGTATTATGATTATGATTTGAGACTTGGTAAATTGTGTATTGTTATCTATAATTAGGTTGGGCTAGTTTCTATATAGGTTGTAGTTTGAGGAGGTTCAGTTGGGACGAAAAGAGTACTTGTTTGTAGTTAGTTTTTCCTTGCTCATTTGGTTACTTGAATATTTTATTGGTTGATACTCACTCCTTGATTCTACACTATTTATAGATTCCAAGCCCCGCTCCGTGTGATTGATCTTCTTCTATATCTGAGGCTTGTTGAAGGACTTTGAGAGTTAATTTATTGTAATCCCGGCGTGCCCTTTTTTCCTTTATGTTATGCTTTGTTCTATTTGATAAACGAAGACATTGAGACTTTCAATTATCTTTCATCTTCGCACTTTATACTTTAGTTACTTGTACTCGTGAAAATCAGGTTTTGGAGTTTTGGGCTACTATTGAATGAATAAGTGTTCTCTTTTTCTTATTGATTTATTTTCAGCATAACTTTCTCATTCGTTGGGTTGAGGCTGACTTGTCTTGGTGGAGTAGACGAGTGTCATCATGTCCATTTTTGGTTCGTGACATACATGATATAATTACAAGTTGATTACTTTTTAATTATTTTTTATATTTATTATTCAGAAAAAAGTATATTTTTTATATGTATTAGGTTCATTCCTCTCATTCTAAACCTTTTATTCTTCTTGTTGATTTCATGAGATTTTTCGTATTATCTATTATATTTATTTATGTTTTCCGTTAATATTCTAATATTTAAATTGTAGGAAAATTAATTTTTAGATGAGGCTATAATTTACATTTTTGTTTTCTTTTAAATCAGATTTATGTACGTTGTTTTGAAAATAGACATACGAGTAGCACATTAAATTTCTCTTCGGTCTTATGTTATATTTTCAATTTCATTTGTTTTAGTAGTAGTAACTTTATATTTCATATTGCAAGTCATTAACATTTTAGTTAGACTTAATAGATTAATATTTTTGTCAAATATTTTCAAATTAATAAATTAGATTTAGATATTATCTTTTTGTAAGTTTGTATTTATGAGTCGTTTAGAGATCTTGTACTTTTAGTGGGTATTATGATTTTATTTAATATATACTAATTTGGAAAACATAAATCAATTATTATTTTTCAATATAGTTGAGGAAAATATATTTTTTTATGCAATATATTTATAATAGTATAATTAATATCTTAAATATTTTTTTTGATTCAATATCATTTATAAGTCCTCTTAGTTGTTCTAATCTAGAATATATTTTCATATAATTAATTTGATCTTTAAAATTAATATACCCTTATGATTGCAATTATGCACCGAACAGTACATTTAGAATTATACTATGACAAACAAACAAGTTAACGTAAATATCAGGATGTGTAATTACTAGGCTGTTAATTACTACCCTTGTAATAACACCAATTCCAATTAGCTCGTGGTTTTCCAAACATACTCTAATAGTGTTGATGTGGTGTTGGACACAAATTTCTTAATTCAATTGAAATGTACAATGATTTGAGAAATAAGATTTTTCGTTTTAAAAAACATAATAAATAAATAGATATATCCCCTTCGTATCAAGAATTTCAAAATAAGACTTACACGATGGTTTATAGCTCTCTAAGTTGCAGGCTGTATGTAACACCCCAGATTTATTTTATTAAAACTGAGACTCTGACCATTCTTCGTAGTGAGTGAGATTTTATCAAGGAATTAAAAACTTCTTAAGTTTTAAGGTCACTAGATGTAGCACATTGAGTTCCAAAAAGAACTAAATTGGAAATAGAAAAATCTAAAATTTTGCAAATTATGCTTAAGTTATGAGTTTTGAGTCAAATTCAAACGATCATAACTTTTAGTACATTATGAGTTACATGGGATACAAGGTTCCAAATGAAAGGACTTTGAATTACCTTTCCAATTGAACTATATTTGCTAAGTTTTTGGGTTTGTATGAGTGAAATATGCCTTTTTGAAGTCAGACTGACCAGTTAAAGAAAGTTACACAAAAATATTAAGGCTTATTGTGGTATTTTTCCTTAACCAATCAGGATTTTTAATCATTTAAAGCAATATTTAGGTGTTTAAATGTATTTAGGTTCAGTTTTAAAGCCTCATATACGCCTAGGGTTTATTGAAGTTAAGAATAAAAAGAGAGAAAAGAGGAGAGGGGGAACAATGTCGTTCGCCGAGAGATTCAGTGTGTGTTGTTGCGGATTTTTCGCCAGGGTGGTTTCGTTTAATCTTAGAGGTATGTAAGCTTACATTTGGGATTGTTCACTTACACGCCAATCATGATTTATTTAATGTAACAGCGTTCTTGAAATTTAAGGATTTAAGTTCTTGATTAGTTCTTGATAAGTGTTCTTGAAGTTAGCTTATCAATTAACTTTTCATGTAAGATTCTACTTAGGTCAACTTGAAAATACCATATATCTTAGAATATAAAGAATTATGTGATCCATAACCTATCCAAATAAAATTAATCTACTATCCAATGCCGCCAATTTCGTGTCAATCTAATTTCTGAGAAAAAAGCTATGACTATTTTAGTAACCTATGCATTGTTGTTACGAATTAGCCGATAGGAAAACATTAAGGATGGTTGTTTTTGTTTTTTACATTCAAGAAATTCCTAAATGAATTTATCACTAATAGAAGGCTAAATATCAAATTTCATATTTTAATCCATCGTTCTCTTCTATCTCAAACTCTAAGACACAACCCTAAGGAAAAATCAAAGTAGAAGACTTCATTTAAGATTCTTTAAAAAAAATAAGATTCTTTCAATCTTTTTCAGGATTCTTCTTCAATATTTGAAGAAACTAATTCAAGAATCTCAACAAAGGTTTTCTTGATTGTTTACCTTCAAGCTAGGGTTTTAAGACTTCTAATCAACTTCTTCTTCGAGATTCTTTAAGAACCTTGTTCTTCAAGGTATGTAAGGCTATCATAGTGTTGTACTAGTTTGTCCGCACGCCTACATCTATTTTTAAATCGGTAAAACACAAATCTATGATTTTACCTCTAGATTTGAGTATTGTTGAGATAAGTTGATTTTGAGTTTGAGTTCATGTTTCTTTTAAAAAATTTATTCCTAATTATTTAGTTTTAAATTGAGTTTTGAGGAAGTAAGTATGAGAATTAGAAGAGTTGTATCCACGAGTTCCAAATTGTTGTGTAGACCTTCGAGTTGAGTCGCTCATGTCCATAAATTTCCCATGAACTTCATACATTGAGCATTTTTTAGAGGAGTAGTATCTTTAAGTTTTAAGTCCTTCTAGTTGAGTTTCAAATCCCTTTGAGATTATATTCCTAATCATGGGACTATTATATGTTACCTATGAAGTCCTTGAGTTGAGTTGTTCATGCGCATAATTTCGCATCAACATTATGAGGTGAGAAGTCTAGGGATGAGTAGCATTGTCACGCCCCAAGACTACACCCTGACGGGACCAACACTCGAGAACCATTGTTGGCCCCAAGTGAATCTTCGGCCTATCTTACTTACTCAGGGAAAGACTTTAGGCATTAAGAAAGAACTCAAATGCAACGTAACTCACCTGTCTAACACTAAACTCATAATATTTTATAAATAAACATTTAACTTAGCCAAAGTGGAAACTCAAATTTGAACATAAACCAATAACAAAGTAAAGACAAATAAACTAACTGATCGTTTAACTAGGAAGCCTCTAAATTGAAATGGATATATGGATAAGACCCATGACATCCTAATGAACTATAATACTGAAAGCAATACAAATTGATCCTCTGGAAGGCAAGGAGGCTCACCACCAGAATCTGAGTGCTCAAGTTTATCAACGATGTGTTGGAGGCTAATCTTGGTTACCTACATCTACATCATAGATAGTGCGGGCCAAATGACATCAGTACGAGTATGATATTTTGAATGCTAAATATAACTTAATCTTGAAAGGAACAATTATTGTAATACCTCAGATCTCAAAACGAAGAAAATCCTAGTTTTCAGAAAATTTAGTGCTAGTACCAACGCAACCACCCACGGACCATAGGTGGAACCACGGACCTTAGGTGGGGTTCCGTGGTTAAGGACCAAGTCTTAGTATTATTTGATCCCATACACGGTCAAATAGTATGGTCTGTGGTCAGACCTACGGATCATAGGTATGACCATTGGTGAAGGTCAATAATCAGCTAGGGAGAAATTGTTAATTGAGTCAACTTTAAATGGTCATAACTATTTTATCAAAAGGAATTATGCACCCTATGATATGATAGATAATTGAATCTTCTTTTCAATGTCACTGAGTTTGATAAAATTTGATCTACAAGTAAAAAGTTATCTTGCTTTAGTGAAACCCTGTCGGACAGACTTGAACTACGACCCAAACCTACGGCTTGTAGGTACCTCCGTGGGTGGCTTCTGGCAGCTTTTAAGTTAGGATTATTTTTGTATTTTCCCTATGCGCTGAACACCTAAAATACGTTATTTTAACCCTAAACTATGATGTTTTGGTCAGTTTTAACCTGGAAACATAATTAAAACGTACCAAAGTTAGATCATTCACCAAAACTTAGAGAAATTAGAGATAGAGAGGAGAAAAAAAGTTAAGAACGCTAGGTAATCAATGCAAGAAGAATCCATTAGTTCCAGCCACAAAATCAAAATATTTCTTCTTTCCCTACTATTAACTAGACCAACGGTTTTTAGAACTACAACAAATTATCATGAGTTAGTTATTTAAATATTCCAAATCATATTATCATGTTATTACTTAGTTTCTTGCATAAATTTCAGATCCTTCACTATGTATTTGTTTAGTTCTTGAATGACAGATGCTAGGATAGATATTTAAGTTATTCATATATACGTTCCTTGGTTTTTGAATGTGTCATTAGCAACATAATAATGTTACATTCTCAAATGTCAGTTTTGAGCTACCCACTATGTTACAGAAATTCAGTTGTAATGTATCAATCATTTAATCTATTAAGAGTATCATAATACCGAGTTGGATTAGGATTAGTCACCCATATAGTCTCAAAACTATGAGCCACATAGGTTGTATGTTCCTTTGTTGGCATCAGTTCAGTGATCACGCCAGCATGCCTCTATACCTTTGGCCGGGTATATTAGGTCCTCCCGATGGGGCATATAATCAGACTCCATATTTAGCTCATGTGGTTTTATGTCGGTTATTAGTAGCTCCCACTATTTAGTTAGACTCTATTGCATTAATCAGGTTTCAGTAATCAATCTCAGCATGTTATAACTTGGTTGTTGCATTCAATTTAGTTATGTTCCGTATTTCTGTGTCCTTATCATATTCAGATTATATTATTTCTTTATTGCTTTGTTCAGTTATATATTATTTCAGCTTTACTCTATCCCTCATTCTCACTACCTTATAAGTACTTATACAAACATCTTCTCTTGATAAAGGTTCACATCCCCAACAGTTAGATCATGCATATATCGGTTTGCAATATTCTGTTCAACAGCATCAAGGGTGAGTCCTCATTCTTCGAGGACTAGTGTCATGTCTATCTTTATCACTTTTAGCTTTAGTTTAAGTTTTGCTATAAAAAAAAAATCCTCCTTCAAAGTTTTTTTTGGGGCATGTGGTCCCACAACATTTTCTAGTCAATTTAGAGCCTATTTCATACATAGTTAGTTTCAGCTCTAGTCTTAGAGTTTGATTTATCTTTTATATTTCAACTCTCAGTTTTCATTAATTCAGATTGTATATGGGTATTCCCCATCATTTTCATTATATGTTATGATTTAGCTTCCGCACAATTTTATTATTTAGTTTATCTTTACTATGCTTATCATTAGGACAACAGGTTAGCTTGGGGTCACTCGTGATCCTACGTCCCGTGTCCACGTCTCGAGGGTAGCCTAGGGGCATGAAAAACTTTGTATCAGAGCATTAGGTTTAAATGTCCTACGATGTCAGAAAATTCGCACTAAGTAGAGTCATTTTAAAGGTGTGAAGTGCACCACATCTAATAACAGTGAGGCTACAAAGTGTTTTAGGAAATTCACTCTCTTTGTTATTCTTATCATACGTTCGTATGATCTCCTTTCTAATCCATTATGAGCTTAAGATCACACCTCCTCATATAGCTTAAATACAGAATGATAATGCACGCAATGCTAATGCATTTCCTCTAGTCCCAGTTTCAGAATGCTAATTCAATTTTTGGCTTATAGTATGACCAACCAGAACAATCGGCAGGTTCTAGTTCCTACAAATAGAAATGATGATCAGTGGCAGCTAAAGTTTGAGATTTTGTTAGGATGAATATGCCTGAGTTTTTACGCTCACAATTTGGTAAGGATCCATATAACTTCATTGATGCGGTTAATAAAATCTTTAGAGTGATGCAAGTGACTGGTAATGGTAGGGTTGAGTTGGTATCCTACTAGTTTTATGATGTAGCTCACATATGGTACACTTGGTGGAAAGATCCAAGAGCTACTCTTACCTTTGTAACTCTCTTTATTAGAATCAAATTTCCTTGTTAGTAGTCCGACACCCTCCTGACAATGTACAACCCTTCTCAATCTCTTGCTGTCATTTGACCTTGTTGTATATATACGGCTATAATAAAAATTGACATGTTATAGTCTCCCAGAAAGTCACCTCAGCAGAATTTGTAGAGTTAGAAATTGTAGACTACGATGTCATTCTAGGAATAGATTGGCCTTTTATGCCTCAGTAAATTATAGAATTAGGATTGTTCATTTTATGTTTCCATGCGAAACCAATATTATAATGGAAGGGTAGTATCTTTATGCCTATGGGTCGATTCATTTCTTACCTTAATGATCGAAAGATGATCTTTAATTAAGGGTTAGATGGAGCTTTATACGTTATCTCACATATATCCTAACTCTTGAGTTAGTTCCAGTATCTAATGAGTTTCCAGAAGATCTTCCTAGAGTTCCTCATGAGAGGGAAATCAACTTGGAATTGATCTCCTTCCACATGCCCAACCTATTTTTGTTTCTCCTTAAAGAATGGCTCCAGCGAAGCTTAAGAACTTGAAAGAGCAGTTGAAAGAAATTCTATATAAGGGCTACATCAGACCTAGTATTTCCCCATGGGGTGCACTAGTGTTGTTTGTGAAGAATAAAAATGGTTCGCTTAGAATGTGTGTTGACTATAAGCAGTTGAACAAAGTCACAATCAAGAATAAGTACCCTATCCCCAGGGATGGCTTGTTTGACCAACTTTAGGGTGCTAGTCATTTCTCAAAGATAGACCTCAGATTCGGTTATCATCGGCTTAGAGTCAAACTATGCCATTCCCAAAACAACTTTCAAAGTTGGTATAGACGTCATTTGCCATTGTTTATATTTATGTCATTTTGACTTAACCAATGCTTCTACATCTACATGGTCTTCGATTATAGAGTGTTCAATCAAGCAATATTTGGACTTATTCGGTCTCGTCTTTATTGGATATCCTCATTTACTAAAAAATTTTACTCTAGAATGCGACGAACATGTGAATCATCTGAGGATTTTCCTACAAACTTTGAAAATCGCCAATTATTCACTAAGTTTAGCAAGTATGAGTTTTGGTTGCAATCTTCGCTTCCCTTGGTCATATTGTGTTTAGCAAAGGGATCTGAGTGGATTCCTAGGAAATAGAAACAGTGAAACAATTACCCAGACCTACCTATCCTATAGATTTCAGATGTTTTTTTCGTTTAGCAGGTTATTACAAAAAGTTCACGGAGGGTTTTAATTTATTGCCTTTCTATTGACTAAGTTGACATAGAAAAAGTCAAGTTTCAATGATAAGATGATTGTGAGAAGAGCTTCGCAGAACTAAAAACTAGGTTATTTAAAACTCATGTTTCAACTCTACCAGACGGTTCAGATGGTTACGTTATCTATTTTGGTGTGTCTAGAGTCGACCTAGGTTGTGTGTTAATACAATGAGGTAAGGTTATAGCTTGTGATTTTAGACAACTTAAGGGGCATGATAAGAACTACCCAACTCATGACTCGAGCTTGCAGCAATGGTGTTTGCACCTATGATTTGGAGACAACATATGCATGGTGTTCACATGTATGTGTTGTTCACTGACCATAAAAGCCTTCAATATGTGTTTACCTTGAAAGAGTTGAATATTCGCTAGAGAAGATAACTTGAGTTCCTTAAGTACTATGATATGAGTGTGCATTACCATCTTGGTAAGACTAATGCATTACCATCTTGGTAAGACTAATGTAGTACAAATTCTCTTAGTATATTATCTATGGGTAGTGTAGCATATTTGGAGGAAGAAAGAAAAGATCTAGTGAAGGATGCTCACAGACTTGCTCGCTTAGGAGTTCGCGTTATGAGCATATCAGATGGTGGTATAACAAATCAGAATGGGTCAGAATCTTTGTGGTAGAGGAGGTTAAGGAAAAGCAAGACAATGATCCAATCGTTATCCAAAAAAAAATTTGTTTTGAGAATTTTCGACTTCTTAGAGTCGATACTTAATTTTTTAGAAAAATCAAGAAAACTTCTGTTTTAAAAGACTTAACTATTAAAATCTTTTGAAAATTTGTAAAGATCGGGGATCCTATTTATTCTTTGTGAATGTGTTAGACAACTAAAATATCCACTAATGCGTTTTCCTGACAACTAATTAGGAGGCTAAGACTTAAAATTGGCGAATAAAAAAAAACAGTTTTAGAGTTGGTTGAAATTAATGTCTAAACTTTTATTTACCTAAGTGAATACCTAACTTGAAGAATTATTTTGACAACTACTAACGACTTAAAACTCTACTTAACACTTACACTACTGATTTACTTTTAAGTTGATTTAAAAAAAAAAAAACAAAATGGCGTTTGCGGCAATTGGAAGTTTCTTAATTAGACCTAACTACAAATAAGCAAACTAAATAAACCTAAATAAGAGAGAGGACAAGAGATTGAATTTAAAATCCGGATTTTGTTCGTCTTGACCGTTTTTTGAACCCACCTATTTTTGGTTTTTGGCACCTTTGACCTTTTTGTCTTCGTCCTACTTCAATTTGTACATGTCCTAGTTCTAACAGATAACTTAAGAAAACTTTGACAAGGATCATGACCCAAAAAAATAAAATACAACAAACATGGTAATAAAAGGATATATAGGCCTTTGTTGGCTCCAACTTCTCTTCAGACTCTTCTCTTCTTTCAAACTCTTCCGACTTCTTCGAATTTTTGCTCCCAAAATCTATTCATCAATCTCCTTGATTTGATTGACTCAGTAAATGAAATGTATTTGGGGGGCCTTTAACTGCCTCCAATATAACGAGGAACGGTGAGTCCAGAGGGCTCGGACAGCAACATGCAACAAATAATAATACGATTAGCATCCGAAAATAGTAAGAGAGATAGCATTTTCAGATACAATATCAATGGAAGCTCCTACCTTGCACAATTTTAAAATCTAAGTCCATGTGAATGAATGCAACAATCCACAACAATGTTAAATATGCATGCTGCCAAATGAAGCAACGCTAACTTAATGGTGCATAAGTAACCTTGCAACTACATTTTCTTGAATAAATCAAGGGTGTATTTTTAATGAGGCCATGACTGCCAACTATACGTCTCGTATTTTCTAACCAACTTTTTATAACCTATAATTAAGTCATAAGGATTTGCTTAAGTTAAACATGCAACATATTTTGAACTCCCAAGAAACAAATGGACATATAACTGTCACGGACTTTTTCAATCTTGACGAAACATACTCCGTGCGGCACTTGACGGTTACTCACAAATTTTCGCAAACTCAAGTAAAGCCTCACATCTTCGGATCGCTAAAGAAATAAAAGTAGAACAGAACTTTTGAAGAAGGAACTTCTATTACTTGAAAATTATTGGGATTGCTTACAATTAAGAATGAACTACTATTTATACTTCTACAGCCTAAGAGATAAAGTAAAAGTAAACTATACAAGTTCCTAAGACTATTCCTACAAGAAAGCTTTAAGTCTTTTCCAAAAATGACTCCTAGTTCTCCTAGTCCTGGCCCCATGTTCTCCAACCCTCCCAAAGGCTTGAAACTCCTGAAACTGCCGCCCCCTAACACTTGTAATGTTTAAACGGCTGTAACTACTACTGCGTAAACCACAGCTGAAACTTTGTACGGCTCTTGCCGTCTTCAACTGCTGCTGGCCGCTTTTCCCCCTTTGGCTGCTGCTAGGACCTGGCTTGGGTGTCAGTCTGCCCCCGTGGCGCCTGCTGCGCCAGCTTCGTGGCAGCAGTCTTTGGGTTGCGTTCAGCCTGGATGATGGCGGGGACGTCACAATCTCCCCCACCCCCATGATTCGAACGTAACGCATTGCTGGCAAAACTCCTAATTTTGCCTTTTGAACTGCCACAAGCTTCGTACTTCTCCCAAGTGGCCTCCTCCGGAGTTTGTCCCTTCCAATTTACGAGAAACATGGCACTGGCCTGCCTGTTCCTCGTTTCCGCTTGGCTTGGTATCTATGATAGCTTCAATTCACATTCCTATCATGCGAGGCAGTAACGGTGATTGGGGCCCCGTTGTGATTTGTTCCGGCTGGATCGTCCTTGTCCTCATGATAAGCTTAAGGACGCTTTTGCATGAAAGACAGGGTGGATCTTGAAGTTGGAGGTAATCCCACTGTATGAAATCTAGACCACCCACCTTGGCAACAATTTTTAACGGACCCTCATATTCCTGCACCAAGTTGTGATGCAAACCTCTACGCGCCGTAACTGCCTCGGATTAACTTTACCAAAAACATATCACCGTCGTGGATTTGGTGGACGACGCTTGACGGTCGGCGAACTTCTTCATCCCCTTCCGCTTTGCTCAAAAGATTGGCAAGGTCGGTTTGCTCTTCCCAACCCTTGGCAGGTTTGTAACACCCAAACTCTTCCCCTCAAATAAAGTTGGCAAGAGTGGGGAGTTTTTGAGGTTGGCTGGCCCTTTTGCTACTCGAACGGTGTGTCGCCCTGGATATTCAACTCCTCACTCCTCTCCAGTTTGTTAAAAAACTGCGGCCATGTCTGAGGAGCTTATCCCATCTTTCTGAGGTGGCATTGACATAGTGCCTAATAGTCATTTCCAACAGGCGTGGACGCGTTATTTTGGCCATCCGTTTGCGGGTGTAAACTGGTGGGAGAATGAAGTTTTGAACCAAGAATTTCAAAGAGTTCACTTCCAAACGTCCCTGTAAAATGAGGATCCTGTCGCTGTATGATTAACTCGGCAGCCCCCAATACTTCACACATTTTTAAAGACATTTGTGCAGCTCCTTAGCAGTACCACCGGCTGGGCCAGGCCTGAATGTAGCAACTTGGAAAATCTATCCACTACTACCATAATAGTGCCAAACCCCGTTTGACTTCGGCAAAGAAGTGATGAATCGCATAAAATCTCTCCCATGGATAACGATCAGCCTATGGTATGGGCTCCACAGCCTCCTGGTTGCCTTTTCTCTACCTTGGTCTTGCTGGCACACAAGACAAGTCGGCACATACTGCGATCTCTTCCCGCATTCGTGGTCCCCGGCCAGAATAGAAGTCCTCCACTAATTGCCCTCGTTCTCTTTCTGTCCCCGGATGCCCAGCCCACGAGTGTGCTGGATTTCCTTTGATAATCCGCCGGCCTGATGAATCCGAGCTTTGTACATAAATCCTCCGCCCATGTGTAAGCAAGAATCCTCTTCTAGTCTACCCAAAACCCCGTTTGTTTGGCCTTGAGCAGCCAGCTGCATAATCCTCTTGGCTCCGGATCGCTGTAGTCATCCATCTTTGATTGTGCCTTGGAATTCACTACGGACTGTAGGAGATGGCCGCTAATTCAGTCTTTCTGCTCAATGCATCGGCTACCACATTGCCCTTTCCTGGTTTGTACTCTACACCAGTTGTAGTCAACCCCCCTCCCCCCCCCTCCGCTAAGAATCCTGCCACGAGCCTCTTTGGTTGATCTTCTCGCATTGAAAATAGCTAGTGGCACATTGTCAGTTGTTACTACAATTTGGAGCCTAGTAATAATTCTCCATGTTGCGTAGACAATGCACAATGGCGGTCATCTCTGTTCTCCTGGCACAGGTGTCCGTCGTTCAGCTTATTTAACTCTGCTTTCAAACAAACGCTATGGGGTGCTTCTCCTGGCATCAAGACTCCCCCCATGGCAAAATCAGAAGCTCCGTCTGGATCTCGAAGGTCTTGGTGAAAATCAGGCAGCATCAATACTTGCTCTTCGGTAACTGCAGGGCCTTAAGACCCTCAAATCTCATGGCACTCCTCGCTCCACACCAAAGGCATGTCTTCTTCCGCACTCGGTCAGTGGGGGCATCAATAGCGATTAACCCTCTAAGAACCCTGCGATGTAATTAGCAGTCCACGAAAGAACTTAGCCTCGGTCACTTTAGTAGCCCTCCCAATCTGGATGGCCTTTACCTTTTGGCCCTCGTCCATACTAAGCTCACCTTGGCTGATCCATGGCCCACGATGTATCCTTTGTTGAGAACTCGCACTCTCCCTCTTGACATACAGCTGATTCTCCCCGCAAGACCTGAAAGACTTTCTTCAAATGTTCCACATTTTCCTGCAAAGTCGCTACTATAGACGACTTGTCATCTTCAGTACACTACTAAGAACTGGTCCATTAGGGATGTACAAATCTCGTCATCAGGTGCAAAATGTGGTCAGGTGCGTTGTTTTACAGCTCGAAGGGCATCACCAACCTTTCGAATGCTCCATACCTGGTACCTGGTCACGCATGATTGTTCTTTGGCTCCTCCCCCTCTGCGCCGCACTTGATAGTAGCCTTTTCGGAGATCCATTTTGGTAAAATACTTGGCTTCTTTCCAAGACTATCAACTAATCTGGCGATCAGCGGGATTTGGATACTTGTTCCGAATTGTTATCTTGTTGGCGCCCTGTATCATGCTACTCATCGACCCCCGTCTTCTCTTTTGGGGGAATAGCACCGGCGCTCCATAGGGTGCCTGGATGACGAATGGCCTGCTCTTCGGAGGATCTCTTTCAACTGCTTCCTCAGTTCTTCTAACTCAGGCGGAGCCATGCGATAGGTGCAAGCGCAAGGTGGCTTGGCTCCTGCCTCCAACTGCGATCATGTGGTCTACCTCAGCGCCTTGGAGGTATAGTTTTCGGCGCCCTTGCCCTCCGGCTCACATCGCTTTTTTTCCCTGCAAAACAGTCTCTATACTAAGGCGGGCAATAGCTTCCATACACATGGTCCTTCACCCGAACATTGCGATGGTGGCTAAAAGGTTGGGTGGCTCTTTCTTCAGGTCAGGCCTTCACAACTGCATGGCCTACAATGGGCATCCGTTTTTCTTTGGCAACCTAACAGAGGCACCATACAAGGAATCCTTCCCCTTCCATCACCATGAGTTGTTTTACGTATGGATCAATCATCGGGTGGGCACGCTGACGATTCTGTCCAAGCAATAACATCGGATATGTCCAAACGGAATCACGGTAAAATTTTGTCTTCCTTTCCCAACCTTTCCACCGTCCTAAAGTGATGCTGACCCCATGAGCAATTCCCACATACGGGAGTTGGTGGGCATTGACGGTCTTGAGGCGATTGTTGCTTGGACAATTTTCAGTCCCAAGTTTTTTCTGCCGTCGCTTTGGTCATGATGTTTGGCCTCAGCCCCTGATTCCTACCATGGCCCGAACTTGTTGGTGCCCATTGATGGAGACTATCCCAATACTGTGTACTGAAATCCCCTGGTGTCGGCCTGCTTGGCAATGGCTCCGCAGATTCCAACCATGCCTACACTGAGTGGTATCTGCCGGTTTTCGCCTTCTCTTGTGCCATCCTTGTCCTTTCGTTCCCGGACGAATGGCACCAAGGCTCTTCAACTCTGGGCACCATGGCGTAACCATGTGGTCCGCCACAATATTTAAGCCCCCTTCTCCTCACTGGACTGCGTCCGTTTCTCCGTTTTTTCTGTTTTTCTTTCAACCGTTCTCCATCTGGCTTGTCCGTGTCAAGTTGCTTGGGTTGTCCGACTGTTCTCTTCCTCGGCCACGATCTCCACGATCTCCCCTCCCTTCTTACTGCTCCTGCCTCTTTGCCCTCCTTGCCCTCAGCCTTGTCCAACGATATGTTTTTGAATCTGTCAAGGGTTTCGGCTTGAGTGATGGCCTCATCAATTGTTTTTACCTACGCCCGCTCCAACTCGGTCCTCGCCCAATTTGTAGCCATCCATGAGGTGAACAGCATGTCATAACTTCCTTAGTTTGGTAATTTGGAGGGTCAAAATTGTGACTCCTTCACATTGCCCGAATTGCTTCCATACTGCTTCAACTCCCGGAGTTTGCGCTTCATCTCAATAAACAAACACATTGTTGGAAAAAAAGCTTTCTGAATTCTACAAGAAACTTTTCCCATGTGTTGATTGTTCGTGTGCCTCTCTTGATCTTCGGCCATCTTGCATTTCACCATACATGGCTACGTCGGAAAGATACAACAACGGCAGTGTTGATCCTTGTTTGCATCTCTCGTACCCGATTACACCTGGAATATTTTCCCAAGTGCCATAGGAAATTTCCTACCTCTAGGGGCGCGCGGACAACCAAAAACACAACCCCTTGAATGTTGGTGCTTGGGAACTTTCACTCTTGGTCTCCTTTCCTGGCCAAGTGACGTTGATGCAACAACCGCCCCTCTCTCTTCGAGAGCTTCACCTTGTTCTCAAGCGTCTCAATCCGTCCCAAGGCTTCCAGAACCTGAACTTCCAGAAGTAATGGTTTCTTCATTGCTACTTCTTTCAGCCTTGCGTAACCTCAACTCTTTCCGATGGCGTCTGCTTCGTCAAGGGAATGTGTCCTCAAGTTTTGATCTCACTAGCAACCCATTCAAGCGCTTGCCCAAGATCTCCACACGCTTCCCTTTCTTGGCCACCTCACAACGCTGGCGAATCCATCATGTCCGACATAACGTCTAGGGCCCCC